>PVIU01002176.1:0-181126 GCA_004026605.1 Ondatra zibethicus | reverse complement strand
TAGGTGGTTTTTAAACATAAGGCAAAGAAAACCATCTTACAAACCACAATCCCAGAGAATTTAGACAACAATACGGACACTAAGAGAGACCTACATAGATATAATCTACGTGGGAAGTAGAAAGTATAAAAAGACAAGATCTCCTGAATAAATTGGGAGCATGGGGACCTTGGGGGAGGGTTGAGGGAGGGAGGGGAGCGGCAGGGAGAGGAGCAGAGAAAAATAAAAAAAAAAATTAAAAATAAATAAATAAATAAATAAAAGAAATTCAATCTTAGTATATAACCAGATTCCAAGCCTTTCCCATCTCATTACTCTGGATAAGTTAGTGTAGTCGATCAAATGAAAAAGTATAAATGCTTTCTGGGCCCTGGGGCAGATGAACCACATGAATGTAGGTTTTATTTTAGGATAAAATTAAGTAAAAACACCATTTATGCTCTCAAGCACCTATACATATATAAAAGCACACAAACAATAGATAGAAAAGGAAGGCTAAGCGCTGTTGAAAAAACATCAGTGAAGTAGTTGTCCTTGTGTCGTTGGTTCAGAAACTAAGCACACGGGGAAGAACAAACCTCTCTAGGGAGGACAGAGATTCCTGCCTATTTGCTGATCAGCTGCCAGTGGAGAGGAGAGTGTGGTTCACTGTAGCTAAATAGAAAAAGAAACCTAATAACATGGTTTACTAGCCCTGGTTCTGCCACTTACAGTTGTGATAAGCCCTGCTTTCTCTGTCAATTGATGGTGATAATAGCGTGGAGCTGTTGAAAGGGTCAGTAGATTATCCTTACGATTTCAAGAAAGATAAGAATTTCAATAAAAGAGTTAAAAGGGTATTCAGTGTTGTCCCAATCTCTGAGGGCAGATGTCCGGGGCCTCCCACCCCATAACCTCGTGTCCTGTAGGAAGACAGCAGCTGAAGAATGAAAGAGGCAAAGGCAGCACCACCTTGTAGGCCCTGGGCAAAATTTCCGGAGTCTAACCTCACGGTTTTTTTCGCTTACTCATTTAAGCTCAATAAAACTTTGAAAGGGGGTTTCCATGTGACAATTATCATAACAAAGCCGCAGGCAAAGCTGCATAGAAACTCCCTAGCAAAGCAGCAAAGCACATGTGTCCTTTACAATAAGAATGAGTTCTGTTGGCTGATAAACAGAGTTCAGGGCCTAAAGCAGAAGGATTTGTAATAAACATAAGGATAGATTTTATTGATGTAGGATGCAAAGTACGTGAGGTTTCTTCATAAGGATGGGTTTCCTATGGGCCTAGACAATGCCAAGGATTTGGAGGGATTCAGGATGGCTGTCTCCTTAGAATAGCAAAATGATCACCAGGTGGTTAGGTAACACTCACTCCAACCTTCTTGGTGGCCAGGCATCAGCCCTTTCTTTCCTCCAGTGCTTTCCTGAGAATATACCAGGCGAGGGAAGTACGCGAACCTGGAAGCTGCCTGGCTTCCTCACTGGATGCCAGTGTCTGGAGTCACATAGAGGTTTTTGGATGGGTTGAAGGTGATGTCTCAGATACAAGCACCGGGTAAAATGTATTGGGTCATCAGCTATGTGGGAAATATTTTTAAATTACATTTTTAGAGTTTATTACCGTGTATGTATGAGTATTTGCCTGTATGTATATATACATACCACATTCATGCTTGGTGCTAGCAGATATCAGACGAGGGTGGTAGATTCCCCAGAACTTGAGTCACGGATAGTTGTAATCCATATGGGTGCTGAGAAGCAAACCCAGGTTCTCTGCGTGAGCAGCCATCTCTTCAGGCCCTATGTGGGGAATTTTTATCTCACCCTAAGAGAGACGGGAAACCACAGGACAATTTATTTTTATTTTTCTGAGAAATTTTTGAGATTATTTATTTATTTTTATGTGTTTATGTGTATGTGTGCACCTGTATGAGTTTATACAAAGCACAAGTGCAAGAACCTCTTTAAGCCAGAAGAGGGAACCAGAATCCTGGAAACTGGACTTACAGGCAGTTGTGAGCTGCCACATGGGGAGCTGGATCTAGCCCCCTGCAAGAGTAGCAGATACTCTGACTTCTAAGGCATCTCTCCAGTCCCTCTCTGAAGAGTTTTTAATGATGTGATAAACTGTATCATAGTGGATGGATTAAGCAAGATAGAAAATATACATAGACTACTAGGGGAACTTTCTAGTTTGTTATTGCTAATTTCTTTTGCAATCAACTTCACATTCTAAAACACCCCAAGCAATGGATACATTTTTTTAAGCCAGTGACAAATTCAAGAGTAGTATCACTTAAATCATATTTTTTTTCAACTATGAGGGTATAATAATCTCAATGAGAGGTGTTTTTCTTTGTAAGCCTCCCCTGAGCTTTTGTAGCCCTCAAGCATGGGTGGGAACATGGGAGCCATGGTTGTCATTAACATCAGTGGACTATGTGGCACCAACATTACAAGAAAGACCCAGTGCAAGCAGATTATGCTACCAAACACACTTCAGCACACTTTTGAATTCAAAATAAGCATTTTCCTAGATGACAAATTAATTTCACTCTCCTTCTATAAGCCAGGAAAGCATGTGGAGATGACAAAAGTATGTCACCCAGCGGTTTATACATTGAGAATTTTGTAAGCTCTCTTTCCCCTAAACATTCCTGTATTCACCTTGTCTTCATCACGGGATTATCTGGGTGGTTTTCTAGTGTCTGGAGTAGCTGGGTTCGTGTACAGTTAGCTGTTCTTTAAAACGCAGGATTTAAAGAGCTTCCTGTCTTCTGCATCTGAGGACACCACCGTCAGTCTAAGCTGGGGTGTAATTTCTCCTGCAGAGAAGAGTGAAATAAGCTGAGGAGTGAAATAACTGTTCTGTAAAATGTTCACTTTGCTTCTTGCGGGAAGATGGGTTTGCCACGCACCAGACTGGAGGCAGTCTCAGAAACTGTAGAAAAGGTTTGTGAGCCAGGTCACACGGGTAGCAATAGAAGTGATGAGTGCTTGGCTTTTGGCTTTATTCTGGTGGTAGAACTGATACATTTGTAAAGATTTTACCCTAGCTTTCTGGAACTTGTATCAATACTCTCCCAATTCTTGGTTTTGTTTATTATAGTAAAAAGTGATTTCAGTTTACTTTCTTAATATCTACATATCAATCTAGCTTCAAAGTATCAGTGACCTAACAGTGCCTTTTCTTCTTTATCTCTTTGAATTGTTTTCTGCTATAGATGTATACTATCAAAAAAGTACCTTTTTATTCTCACAAAATTAAATTAAAACAACATATGGTTATTAATGCTATTAGTTCCCTGGAGTCCCAGTTTTCACCGCAGGTTCTTTTCTATCCTTTTTTCCCCACCATCCTCAAACTAACACACACACACACACACACACACACACACACACACCACATATACTACCTACATACACCACACCACACAGATATCACAAACAGACACACACACAAAAGGCATACCACACAGAGAAACACATACACAAAAGATACACCACACACAGAGAAACACACACAGACACACAAACATATGACATACCATACACACCATACACCACAGACACCCCCGCCACAGATGCATTCATACCAGATACACCACACACAGATACACACACACTCTTACCACACACTACACACACATGTGCACTCACACCCTACTACACACCACACACACTCCAGGAGACAAACACACCAGAAACACCACACACAGAGACACACAGCAGACACACACCACACACACACACAGACACTCCCTGTCACACATACCAAACACACCACACACACATCACACACAGAGAGACACACAAACCCACCACACATACTGACACCCCTCATACATACCACACAGACATACACACATACATACCAAACAAAACATGACACACACAAAGGCACACACACACCATATACCATGTAGACACACACAGAGGCACACACATACCATAAACCATGTAGACACACACAGAGGCACACACACACCATACACCACAGACACACACAGAGGCGCACACACACCATACACTATGTAGACATACACAGGTGCACACACCATACACCACGAAGACACACACAGAGGCACACACAACATACATCCCTGTAATCATTCACTCTTCATAAACAGTTTTCTCCTACTAATATGTCAAGATTTTGCTCTTAAGCTAGGTCATACCAGAAAGGATTCTCCCAATTAGCAAACCACTTTCAGTTCAGTTTAAATATTTTACATCCAAAGAAGCATGGCAGTCTCCCAGGGCTAAACTGGTCCAGCCTTTATTAAATAGAATTTCTCCGGAATCACTGAAGTAGAAAATCATACACCTTTATCCCCAGCGTGGAAGCTAGAAAAAATCTAGATTGCAGAAAACAGCAGCCTTGCAGCAGGGGAAATGAGTAAATAAAGAGCCTCCTTGGTTCCTTGGTTCCTTGTTCATTTTGCATTGTTGTTGTTTTCCTCAGAAGACAAAAATGGAAAATAAAACTGGAGGGAATAGAAATAAGTCTCTTACGGCTTAAACAACACATGGCTTTTCAGAAGAAAACGATGGTAAATCTACTCAGCCCAATTCATCATTTAATTATGTCAGTCAAACGCTCACTCCAGCCAGTCACACCATTGCACAGTGAACATTCCGTTTTCCAAGATTTTCTGCTTTGCATGATCTGACAAGTTTTTTCCAGGTGGATATCAGCGTGACCGCTCTTGCTCTTTTGTTCCTTGTTTTATTCTCTCATTCCCCAAAGTCTAACTTAGTTACAAAACATGAAGTGGATAATTTTTGTTTAAGTAGCATTTGAACCTTCTCTAGGATGACACCTGCACACTGCTCAGCAGGGGATGTGAACACAGGTTCCCAGCCCTAATCAAGAATCTCGCCCCAGTGACATCTGCTGCCAGAGGAAAATCAGTTTCTTTCAACGGTGTTTTTGTTGAGTTCCTTTGTCTCATGGGGCTTTGTTTGGGCATCTTTTGTCTTACTGGTCTTTTACTTGTACAATATGGTTAATATTATGGTTTCCAATGTGGTGTTTTTATGGTTTTATACACTGTGTGTGTATGTATGTATGTTTCTGTGCGTGATCAGAATATTTTATGAAGAACATTTTAATTAAAGAAAGAAAAGGCCATACACAATGAGGGAATGGAATAGTGTTCTCCTGCATGCAGTTTCCATGATAGCCATTATGTGACAAAAAGAGAAGGGTGTGTCCACTGCTAAAGACATCTAACATTGTCTTTGAGAAAATAGGAAAGCAAGCAAATCTAATCATGTGCCAACATAGTACTTAAAATACAAATTACTGTGATATATTGATACTTTAATTACTTATAGTATATGCAAATGAAGGTGAACTCAAGCCTTTTATTATTATTATTATTTACTTATAAATATAAAATTCAGCTTGGCTGCCTCTCCTACAAATGCTTCTCCATTTGCTGCTTCATAGAGATGTATTTAGAATAAGCGGTTGACAGGATGAATAAAAATGTGGAAGCTAATTACATCATTGATCAGGACTGAACATTATTAATGTTGTTCAAAAAATGAGTTTAGTGCTGGAGATGTGGCTATGTCAGTGAAGTTCTTGCTGTGCAGTCAGTACAACCTAAGCTCAATCCCTTCGAAACCTTGTTAAAAACTAAGAATATTGACACATGGCTGTAAACTCAGCACTAGGGAGACTGAAATGGGAGAATCCCCAGGGGAATCACTGTTCACCAAGTCTAGCTGAAATGGAGATCTTCAGATTCAAAGAAAGACTCTGTCTCAAGAAATAACATGGAGAGCAATTGAGAAAGGCATATGACATTGAACTCTGGCCTCCACATGTGAACACACATACATACAGAGAAAGAGAGGGTGACAGGGACAAAGAGAAAGAGAGAGAGAGAGAGAGAGAGAGAGAGAGAGAGAGAGAGAGGGAGGGAGGGAGGGAGGGAGGGTTTAAGGGAAAATGGGACATCAAGCTTTCAAAGAATAGTAAAATGAAAAAAACCTAAAGAACAGTAAATTCAAACACAAATTAGAAATAGTCAACATTATTTACACAAGGATAATGCAAATTAAGACCACAATGCCTTGACTTCACAACCACAGCAATCGCTGTAATAAAGACAGATGGTCCACACAAGTGTCAGTGATGAGGCAGGCCTGCTGGGAACTGCTCTCTCTGCTGGTGATATTGATTTTCAGGAAACAGTTTGGCACTTTCCTAAAAGGTTAAATACAGGCTTATCATATGGCTTGGCACTTCTCTTCTTAAATCTGTAGCTAAGAGAATGTAAACACGTCCACACAGCAACTTCTACACAAGTTTTCATATTAGTCAAGCAGTATTAGTCATAACAGAAAAGAAGAAATAGATCAAAGTTCATCGAATACATGTGCAAAGTGTATGTCCTAATGAGCATTGCAATGTGCTTTAGTCATGACTATTGTAAAGAGAAAACAGGACCAAGGCAACTCATTATAAAATAAAGTATTTAAGTGTGAACTATTTAGATATCTTTTGAGCACTTAACAGTTTATCTGCAACAGTGACTTAAGAAAAATAAAGTATTTAACTGGAGGCTTGCTTACAGTTTCAGAGTTTCAGTTTATTATCATAAGGGCAGGGAACATGGCAGCATGCAAATAGGCATGGTGCTGGAGAAGTAACTAAGAGCTCCATCCTGATGTGTAGGCAGAGAGAAAGACTGGTCCTAACGTGAACTTTTGAAACCTCAAGGCCTGTCCCCAGTGACACACTTCCTATAACGAGGTCACACCTCCAAAACCTTCTAATCATTTCAAATAGCTCCACTCTCTGGTACTAAACATTCGAATATATGAGCCTATTGGGGGCCATTCTTACTCAAATCACCATATTGTGGCCCACTTGTTATAGGCTGCAACATGGATGAGCAAGCAACACTTGCTTAAGCATGGGTCATTATACATGATTCATTGGTAACAGTATAGAAAGGGTGAGTCTCTGTAGAAAGAAAGTGTAAAGTTGGCCTCTGTGCTAGAACTGGAAATGCCTTCACATTAACCATAAGGTTTATTTTTTCTGGAAGCGACATGTGAAATATCATTGCAGTATTGGGTCTGTTATCCTGTCAATTTGTTCAGATTCATTAAATTGTATATTTAAAAAACTGAGGGTTTTTGATGTTTAGATATACCTTAAAATGTATACAAAAAGACATGAAAGAAAAAATTCACATAGAGAAATGTAGAGTCAAAAGGTGATAATATAAGAAGGGATGGAAATGACTTTTAGTTCAGCTATAGAAGAGATGTGTGAAAAAACAAAATGCAGATATAGTAAACCATTGGTGTCACCTCTAGCTCTACCAGGGACTCCCCTTCTCTGCAAGATCTGCAGGAAAACCTACCATTAATTTGGATTTGAATACCTGTTCTGTGGCCACAGAATAGCTAATTAAAACTCTTCAACAATCTGCTCATTTAAATAGAGTCCATTATGCATAGAATGTTAGGGACTTTTTTTTTATTGCTAATTTTGTCCCGGGCAACTCTGGGTGAACTATTGTTGTGCAGTGCTTATTTTAGCAGGAGGTAATGAGGACCAGAAAATTACCCTTGTTTGTTACAGTTCTGAAGCCCCAGTACAAGCTGTGCTAATTGCACCATTGTGAGTGAGGGAAAATGAGGGGTGGGGACCGGGGCGGGGAAGCATGAAGGGGAAAGCACCTGTCAGTAAGTTCACACACTTTGCAGAAATTATTTTCTTTTTATAAAATCTCAAAGATTAAGGGATCACAAATATTATCTCCCAACTTGGTCAGAGGAATTACCATAGATAGGCACCATACATAGATCACACATTTTTTTATAAAGTATGCCTAATGATCAATCTACTATAAATTACCTGTTTTTCCCATAACCAAATTTATTGTCTTCATAATGTTTTTCAGTGACTGTTATGAATATCAACAATTTCTTACCAATTATTCAATGAACCCATGTTATATTTTTGCTCTTATTTACAGGATGGTCACTGAAAACTCCTAATCCACCAGATACCTGGACTCATTGAGAAATGAGTTTACATTGTATTGTTTTCTATTACTTAAAATTAATTCCAAATGTTGGCTAGTGGATTATATATTATTTCTTGTGATAAATTTTCATCTGAAACTATCTAGTACCTTAAAATCTTAAGTGAAAACGGGGCTGAAATAATTTTGTACTTCTTGACTGGCATCTTTGATATAAAAGTCAGCAGTTAATTAAGAACGCAGCAAGGGGTATTTAAAATGGACCATGAGAGACTGGTTTTGTTTGTTGATTTGTTTTAATAGCTTGTATTAGCAAGTGTTTTATCACCCGAATTACAGTAAGAAACAAAGACAACCCTAGGTTTCATAGTCTGGCATGTGGAAAGGCTTCTGGTTTTCTGCTTGTTTGTTCATGCACGTAATGAACTCAAAAAGTATTTGTTGTGCTGACCTCTGGAATAAAAAAGCAACCTGACGTTAAAGACTGTGGTAAAGGACCGGGCTGTTGCAGTCAGGTTTACTGGGATGTTTGCTGTCACATTTACTGGGTGGAAGCATCTTTATTTGGCATTTAAACTTTAGAGCAGATTCTGGAACTGGAGAAAGCAATCATAGAAGCATCATCCATCAGGAATTATGCTGCAGTCTCTACAGAAACAGAGAGCTCCTGTCACATGAAGTCAGGAGCCATTTAGACTCCACTTTTTGTGGCTGGAATTATAGTTCCTAAGTATCTAATAGCAGAACTAAGGTGTGGCTTTCCGAAGCATGAGTTCAAATGCAGGATGTTTCCTTGTATGGGAACCACTTTATTAAATACCTCACAATAGTCTACATTAAAAATAGTAAGCTCCATATATTTCTTCACAACAGTCATTTGTATTCCATCTGCCCACCCAGACATTACACAATTGTGCTGTACTTCAAAGTCTTCAGAACTGAGAATTTTTTGTTTGAACTGATAAAACTGAGAAACAGAAACAGCTGGAGAACAAACAGAAGCACATCCAGTGTCTATTCTGTTTTGACCAGAATGTATACCGTTTGTGACTATTCATGAGGATTTAGAATAGTATTGCTGCTTCATTTTAGTGATTGAGCAAGGGCAGTGCTTTTATGTTTTTAACAGTCATCAATCAAATTGGTACCCAACACCGGAGATCTGTGTAATGGACTAGGAGAGAAAAAGAGGGGTCCACACAATTTCCTGTCTCAAAGAAGCTGCCTTCCAGGGAGTTTATGTAATCATCCTAGGAATTAAGCAGTGTGATATACATGCTTTCAGAGTAATTCAAATAACTTACTCAATGTCACCAAACAAGAGGCCAAAAATATAACACCACCCTCAAACTACAATTAAAAAGCAAAAACAGTCTTTAGTCCCAGCACTTGGGAAGCAGAGGCAGGTGGATCTCGTCTACAGAGATAGTTCCAGGACAGCTAGGGCTGTTACACTAAGAAACCCTGTCTCAAAAAATCTGAAAACAACAACAAAACAATCAATGAAGTGAAGAAGTGAAATAACATAATGCTGTAAACCAAAGTTTAAATCTCTACTGGAATCAGGTTTAACATTTCCATAGATTTCTGAAAATATTGGAGAAGATGAGAAAGCTGTACTCTAGCCTGGGACTGTTTCCAAGGCAGCATCCTTCAATGTTGTCCTTGGAGAGCCCAGAAGTGATGCAATTTGCTAAGTTCTGAGCTTCAAGCTTCTTGATGTATGTGATGTTCCTTACGAGATAGCTAGTCTCCCTAGCTAACACAGACAGCTCATAGCATCCTAGATTTCATAGTTTCAGCTGCGTGTTAGAATCAGGCTGGTAGAGGAAAAGTAGGAAGTTGGAATGGATATTACTGCACTTACAGCTGGGCAAGCAGAGAAAACCATCTCAACAGAGATAGTGGAATGGAGGAGCATGGCCCTCCACATCCAGTGACAAGAAAAGCTCAAAGATCATTGGTTTTAAGGCTTCATTTGAATATATATTTGTATAGAGGAAGTGGCCTTTGGGAGGGTGTAACCAAATATAGGGGTAGTCTTACTAAAGTGAGGGTCATAGTTCCTGTAAGGAAAATGGAGTTGGTCCATTATGGCCAAGGTCATAGATGGGGTAGAGAGTGCATTTACTGAACTCAAAGGTATTTGGAGGTTTTTCTGGACTTTTTTTTTTTTTACCTACCTATTTGGTATACACAGAATAGTTAAATTGCAGAAAAAAATTAAGAATCATTTTTTAAAACAAATTATTTTTCTTATATTCCGGGCCAGTTTTAGAAGTGATGGTTCAGGTGCTGTCTTTTAAGATTTTTGTCTACTTGCTTCCCACATACCCCAATAAGAGGGGTTACAGAGGACAAGCCCATGATACATAGACTTTATCAATATGATAAGCTAAATGAAATACTATTTGGGAGATGCTTGCAAATGCATGCTTTAGATACTCTGGTATGAATTTTGTCAGCCTGGGTAAAGAAAGAACTCCGAAATAGATGTGTTTCTGACCAGAGTGTGAGGGGAAATAACGTCTACTAATGATGTCCTCTATAGCCTCTCAGCATTTCCAACTGCGAAACACTGCTAAAAACACACAGTGTCGTGTGACAGAGAAGAGGGTCTCTGTGGGAGGCTTTGCATTATGTCATTGTTGGAAACTGTGTCTCTGTAGAAAACAATGTAACTTGACATGTTTTTGGCTGTGGCTACTTCTGTCCATGTATGTGTCAAAACCAGTGTGAATCCATCATTTAATCTTATTAGCTTTTTCCTGGTTACAAAAACTGTGAAGCCGTTCCTTGAGAAAAATTTAGAAGGCACAGAAAGACTTAAAGAAAATAAACGGATATAGCTTAGAAATTATGACACTGTGGCCTCTTCCTGAAAAAAGTGTGTTTTTATCTTCATATTTATGTGTATGCATATATGCATGTATACAATTTGTATATATAATGCATACATTATTGTAATGATATAAGATAATAAATCTTGTATTTCTATTTTGCTTAACTTTATCTTCAAAGTATTTTTCTTTTCTCATTATAACATAAACACATTATTTTTAGTGAGTACAAAATATTTTATCTTGTAGCTTAGAATATAGAACAATGATCAAATTCTTAACTAGTACTCATGAAACTCTGAGTTCAAACCCTAGTTGGTGGGGTACTGTATCCTACTTCCGGACTGTCATTTCTCTAAACATATTTCCACAGCTAAATATTTTAATTACCTAAATTTTGTTCTGAATTTTAAGACTACTGTGAACCTCTTGGAAAATAATTTATATCCACGACTCTAGTGGCTCTGAGCATGAGAGCAAAACCCATGAGCTACACATGCTGATGGAGGAAGACTGGGAGTTTCTCCAAAGCCAGCCTGAAGAGTTCCTATTTCAATACAAATCACAAAACCAAAACAACCAAAAAGCAAAAAACAAACGACTAAAGATGTTTTGTGTTTAATCCTGACCTCTGGCTACAAGCTTCCACTTTTTTTTCCTTTTTTGGGGAATGCCTGACATTGAAAATTTACAATAAATGTCATTTGTTTAGCCAGTAATTATGAAAGTGGATCCATAGATACACTACAGCAAGATGTCAAAAAATTTGTAAGGAATATAGTGCTTGATATTTAAGTAGATGTTCTGCATCATTAAAATTTTTTCTTTTAGGGGCTATGCTGTTTAGTTGATAGAGTGTCTGCCCAGTCCACAGGAAGCCATGTGTAGGATCCCTGGTAGCACATAAACCCACCGGGTATGTCAATCCATTGTGTATCCCAGCCCTGGGGAGCTAGAAGAGAAGCCAGAGAACCAGAAGTTCTAGGTAATTTCGGGAGTTTAAGGCCAGTTTTAGATACATATGCCCCATCTCAGAAAAAAACAAGACAAAATAAAAATTAAGATCTTTTTACCAAATACAGTATTACTACATATGTAGTCTTCCTTACTGGCCCCCTATCATTTGACATCTTCCTCTTTTCCTTGCCAAAGGGACCAGATGCCACTTTATATCTGCATCTCTTGAACATGTCTGACCTTGACATGTTTTCACTTCAAAATCAATGGATCAATAAATATTTTTGTGTGTATGTGTTAACCTACAAAAGTAGGTTTCTTCCTTATACCATCCATACAGATAAGTAACCTTATATGAATACAACAGGACAAGAAAAGTCTTCATAATTTGGGGAATGGGAGACCTTTTTTAATCAAGAAATGGAAGCAGATTATCAGAGAGCAAAATTCTGATTCACCTAGTACAGAAACAAAAAAAAAAAAAAGAAACTATTAACAGGAGAATTGGATGACATTTGTCCTACTGGTTTTATAGGAATGAACTTCTTGTCCTCTTTGGAAACAATGCTATATCCCCAGGTTTTGATTAGAGAAATTGAAGATTAGTGTGCACTCACCTTACTCCTAATTGCAACTGCTCGGTAGCTGCTGGAATGATGTAACAGATGGTCCTAGGCAGTTTGTTTTCAGGTTCTTGCCCTTGTATCCAAAGAATTGAAAATCAGGTCTCACATATGTTTGCAAGGGAAGTAAGATTACTTGATTTGAAACAAAGGGATAGTGCTGATCAAGACTGACTAAAGGCCTTAGAAGTGAGATCCTTAAGGGCTGAAGGCAACAGCATGCATGTCTCTTTTATGGGGTCTAAGGAAAGGAGGGGCTGGTTAGCAAGGGGTACAGTTTGGAAGGTTCTCTGTTTTGATTGATGGAAGTCATATACCTTTTTCCCCCAAGTTTTCATGTCCCTTCCCATAATGCAACTAATCAAATATTGGTCCATTTGATGGACAGTAAGAATAAAATGTCTTGTAGTTCTCTCTCCAGTTTACTTTCTAAAGAAATGTGAATCATGATTGCTTTCTTTTACTTTTCCATAATTTTGTTAGAATCAGTGTCCTTGTGTTTGAAAAGACTCATTGCTCAAAACTATAATCCCACAACAAAAAAAAATAAAGTAGGATTGACACTAAATTCCTGTTAGTAACTCATTACAGCCTCTCAGGTAAGCTTTTCTTGTGTCTTTTTATCAGTGATATCTTGTCTCTTCATACAGCCGTTTACATTCTAGCTTGAAACAAACTTTTTCACTTGTCTTCATCCTGGTATTTAAGTCTGAGCTAAATTTCATAAACTGGTTGATGGTCAATTCTTTGAAAATTCATACATATGATGTATGTATACATATGTACAATGTATCTTAATCATATTCACACAACTCTGTAATCACTTCTAACTTTCCCCTACCCTCCTAGGCACATCTTCCTCCAAACTGCATATTCTCTCTCTTTTTCTCTTCCTTGCCTTCTCCCCTCCCTCATTCTCTCTTTTTTTTAGTGTAGTGTTGCCTATGATTACATGGATGTGGAATCATCCCCTGATGTATAGATGGCCTACCAGTAAACAACCAATAAAGAGAAGTGGCTCTCTTCCAGCAACCATTGACTATCCATAACTTCTCAGACAGAAGTAGTACCTCCAGAGTCCCACTCCCCTTTATGGAGGAGTTTTTACTGGCTTGAGATGCTGTGAGTTCTTGTGACCATCAGCTACTAATTTTCAGAGGCAAGCATTTCTCAGCACTCATCCCTATCCTCCACTGGTATAGGAGGTTCTTCTGTATTTGTGTTGCTTTCATTTGTTAAATAAGAAACTGCCTTGGCCTTTTGCTCTACCTAAGGGAAGAGCTTAGGTAGGCGTGGAAAAGAGAACTGAATTCTGGGAGGAAGAAGGCAGTGTGGCAGCCGCCATGAAACTCCTGTCTGAGACTGATGCTGGTTAGGATCTTTCCCAGTAAGCCACGACCTCGTGGTGAACACAGATTGGTAGAAATGGGTTAGATCAGGATGTGAGAGTTGGCCAAGAAGAGGCTAGATACAATGGGCCAAGCAGTAATTTAATTAATACAATTTCTCTGTGGCTATTTTGGGGATTAAGCTAGCCAGGCGCCAGGATGGAACAAAGGGGCCCCGCTCCCCTCCTACAGCACTCCACCTCTTACATTTTCTTTGTCTTCTGTCTGGAGACATTTCCTTCAGCTTGATATTTTTCTTTCTTATTTTTAACTGCAGAACTTCACTCAATTTTACAACCAACTCTGGTGTTTTTGTTTTGTTTTGTTTTGTTTTCCTGAGATTTCCAAATTTCAGATCTTTTGTTCTTCGGATGTTATGTTTGCTTTAAAGTTCTTAGGAAGCATCTCAGGTTTTGACAAATTAAGCTCATCTACTGCTTAGTTCCTTTGGCATTTTTGTTTGCCTGTATCTCTTTTACATCACAAAACCTTGCAAAGCCTTTAGCACCACTCTTCACAAATAGCCCTTAAGAAATTTCTTCTATCAAAGAATGCTTTTCTCTCATCTCCCACAACTTATTTTGTAAACAACATATATAAGCATGCCTAAATACTTTTACATTTCAAGTACAGTCAGGAGTCTGTGTGTGTGTGTGTGTGTGTGTGTGTGTGTGTGTGTGTGTGTGTAGACAGATTTTGGTAGTACTCTCTAGGAGAGCAAACATGTACTTAGACAGGGAATAATGACTTTCTGGAGGCACAATGGGCAGTAGGAAGGAAAAAGATGAAGTGCAAGGAAACGTGGTCCTCAGGGATGCTGCACAGGCAACACCTGCAGCAGTAGCCAAAAGTGCTTTGAAAGCATGAAGAAGCTTCTCAAATAACTGAATATTCACACAACCAAGATCCATGACCTTGAGCCCAGGAGATCTTTTCTGCTGAATGTAATCTTATTCCCAGAGAAGTCAAATTATTCCTTTCTGTTGCCAAGAAAACCTCAAAGCTTTCAAACCACTTTGTCTTAAGAGATGCCGAAAATGTGCTAAGGCGGCCCACAGGATGGAGACCTCAGCTCACTGCTGAATTTCTTGGAAGCATAGAACTTTACGTTTTGTGCAGAGTTCTGATGTTTCCAAGTTGCATGCCAAATATAAAAAGGACTTTGACCTGAAAAAGGAAGGGCTGAAGGGCTGCTTCTGTTTCTTTCTGGAATCCGAGCTAGACAAAGGAAGGGTTTGTTCCATGAAGAGAATAGTGAGGCTTACTGGAGCAGAAGGTGTTCAGTCTTCATCCCCCTGCTCGTTCTCTCCTTCCAGCATCCAAAGGGCCTGCTTTTCAATGAGGCAAACAAGCGATGGTAAATGCAGAAGACAGAGAAAAAGCTCTTTGTCCCCATACTAAAATTCATTGGAAGAAAACATGAGCAGAATATTTTTTTTTAAAAAAACTGTTGTGTGGAGACATTTAGTCAGCATTTCGCTGGGTGAAAATCTTGAGCCAATTGTTTATGAGATTGAAGCAGGAAGGAAAGAGGTAATCAGTTTTGGTACACCGAAGTTTCAAATGTGTCAACATGTTAAAGAAAGATGAACTTGTCAGGGATATGCTGCTGATGGATGAGGCATCGACTGGTCTCACAAATTATTTTGGGACTAGCCTTTGTTTTGTGTCTTCATTTCATCTTGAGACTTCCTTCCATGACATTCCCCCTTGAAGTGCAATATCCCTAATTTTAATATGTATAGTGAGATCTTTGGTGTCCATATTCTTTTCATCAGCATCTGAACAGTTAATGAAGCTGACTGTCCCAGGCAGACATTTAAAGACCAGGAAAATATACCCCATTTGAATTTTTATTTGAGACTTTTTATAAATATTTGTGTAATGAAGCCTAGAGGATGACTGAATTTAAAATGAATGGATAGTACTTATTTTAGCAGATTGTTTTTATTTTTCGTGTAAGGTTTTGTGCTTCTAGTTCTGATAGTAATATGTAGCCCATTATTGTTTAATAGATGATATGACCTTTGGGAGGAGAAGTAACAATATCAGTAAGTGTTTTAGCTTTTTGTGTATTTTGAAGGTGCTTTGTATTCTTTCATGCTGTTTTATAAAAGGATTATCCCTTTAAGAAAATCTTTGACCAACTTAGATTTGTGTAAAGGTTGGACTGATAAATAGTCTCCATGTATGACTGAGGAGAGAATACAAACATCTTTAAGTGTTTCCAGTTTGTCTAAGATTGATCACTACTTAATCAAGTTACATGAAAGCATGGCAACACCATAAACAAGCAAACCACATAAAAGCCTAAAGCAGCCCCAGTTTTGTGACTTTTTCATAACTCAGTTATTGTTGGGAGGCCACTTGTTCATTTTCTAGCCACCCAGCAGCTCAGACCACCCCCCAAAAAATCACACAGAAACTATATTATTTAAAACACTGCTTGGCCCATTAGCTCTAGCTTCTTATTGGCTAACTCTTACATATTAATTTAGCCCATCTCCAAAATCTGCATATTGCCACATGGCTGTGGCTTACCACCTAAAGTTTTGGCATCTGTCTCCAGCAGCACTACATGGCTTCTCTCTGAGTCTGCCTCCTTTCTCCTAGCATTCAGCTTAGTTCCCCCCCCCGACCTAAGTTCAGTCCTATCAACAGGCCAAGGCAGTTTCTTTATTCACCAGTGATATTCACAGCATATGGAGAGGAATCCCACATCACCTCTCCTTTTCTGTTTAAATGAAAAAGAAGATTTTAACTTTAACACAGTAAAATTACATATAACAAAACAGGTTTCAAGCAAGAATTACAGTTACAATATTTATATCTACTTTATCTTTTATCATAACTAAGAAAAACTATAACTATAACTATTCCTCACTCCATCAAAGACTGCAGAAGGATATAATATTACCTAAGTAGACAGGAAATACATTGTAAACAACTTCCAAAACTCTAGATTTGACAGAGACATCTTGCTGCCTGAACAGTCACCCAAAGTTCTTCTGTAACACTGGAGCATCAATCTTCAGCCTACAGGCCCATAGAATCTGGCAGACTTTTCCATGAAGCAGGAAATTTCAAAGACAGTTCCACCTATATTGGCAGTTTGTCAGTCACTTTCTTCTGTGTCCAGCAAAATGTATGGCAGGCTCTTTCATGAAGAAGAAACCCTGAAGGATGGTTTCATTTCTCTGCAAGTCCTGCATGTCCAGTTCATCAAGCAGTCCAGGCAAGAGCAGTTTCTTGCTCAAATGGCTAGCAAACTCCATAAGGAGCCTCTTTGATGCCTATCATCCTCTTGAAGAAGCTTGGTGCTGCCAGGAGTAGATGTGTCTCACTGTCATGAAACGTCTTAAGTTCTTAAACATTTTAAATGCCATATTCTGTAGTCTTTGAAAGGCTTGAAGAATGCCTATACATCTGAAGTTTATCTGTGTACATCTAGAAAATCTAACTAATGTGACTACAAGCTTGACTATTATAGATGACCCTATATTTACCTATATTTCTTTATTATACATTACATTTCTAAATGAGCTGTACAATCACAATACCTTAATAAAGAGTAAAAATACATATAATAAAATTGACCTTAAATTTGTATCAATAAACCAAGATCCATACCCATGAAAATCTCTATACCATATCTCCCTTTAAATGTAAACAAGCACTTATAAATAATCATTTAGGGAATTTGGGCAATTTTTCACTAAACTACTTCCTACTGTTTATTGGGCAAAGTATTTTTGGGGGTGTTCACAGTGACCTTTCAGGGGGTCTTGGTCCATCAAACCATATTAGTCTGGAAGCAATTCACAGGTTCTCATTCTCTGTGGAAAGAAAAGAAGAACCTCTTTTCCAAAGCAACATATCCTTAGACTCAAATTCTGAAGTCAAGATACCTTTAAAGTATGTGTATTGGTTACTTAGCTCCTTCACAGTCAAAAAATTCAAAGAAAACACAATAATATACATAATCCAGACATTCTGTGTATATTTCATCTTTACATGGCTTATTCTTTTTTACTTCTTTTGTCTCTTTAAAAACTTAGTTTTATATATTTTTTAATTGATTTACTTCTTTTCCAACTCTCTATACTCTTTTTATTCTCTTTCCCAAGTCTACTTGCATTTATCCAACACTGTGACCCTTTTAGAGGTCTTTTCCATCTAGATTTTTCTTTATTGCATATCTGTAATTATTTTTTGACCAGAAGCACTTCTTAAGATGTTAACTGCTTCTTAAAAACTTAAGCTGTGGCCTTCCTAGGGGAAATACAGCACTGCCTGCTTGTCCTGCCCAGTCCAGCATGGCGGAACTGTTTGCTACATCTGAAAGCCATGCACACAGCCAGTCTATGTTGCCATTAAGCAAGTTGCAGCAGTCTGTTCACAAAACCCATTTAAATGCTTGTCCTCCTGAAAGACCTAGAGGTTGCACTGGCAGCATGGCCCAGAAAGTTTGCATTTCAAAATGGCATGGCTTTTTTTTCTGCTACTGTTGAGTCAGGAAAACCTCTCTTAAAGGAGCTATGACATGCTTCCAATAAACAGCAAGAAGCTGTGTTAAACCTTGTATTTTTGTATCTAGAATTCCTTTTCAAGCCCTCTCAAATTTTACGTGGATTTTAGTCAACCATGTTGGTGCCAATTTGTTGTTGGGAGGCCTCTTGTTTGTTTCCTGGCCACCCAGCAGCTCAGACCCAAAATAATCACACAAAACTATATTATTTAAAACACTGCCAGGCCCATTAGCTCTATCTTCTTATTGGCTATCTCTTACATATTAATTTAGCTCATCTCCATTAATATGTGTATTGTCATGTGGCCATGGCATACCAGCTAAGGTTCTGGCATCTGTCTCTGGTGGGGCTACATGACTTCCTCTGACTCTGCCTCTTTTCTCCCAGCATTTAGTTTAGTTTTCCCTGCCTACATAAGTTCTGCCCTATCAATGGGCCAAGGCAGTTTCTTTTTTCACCAATGATATTCACAGCATACAGAAGGAAATCCCACATCACTCAATTAATATAGAGAAAGGTTATTATCACACACTGGATGTGTGGATCCAGCATCACTAAATCCTTTGTTCTCTACCATCTCAGTATATTAAAGTCATCCCAGTGGCCATGCCAGAGGTAACCAGTGATGAGGGAAGTGAACTCAGTTTCAGGCACCATTACTTAAGTACTTTGGTAATTTTGTTTTTATTTTAAATTAATAAGCATTTAAATATTACCTCATGCCAAAGATCCATGACATGTATTTGATTTTATTTTTATTATAAAACAATATGTAGAGAGTTGAGGAAGCCTGAATAAAAGAAGTGCTGAGTGAATGTGTACTGTTGAAAAAGGCCCATGAGCTATCCATAACCTAGTGTAAGCCATGCCCAAGCTTGCAAGCCTTTGACAAGTTTATTTTAATGGAACTGAGTTTTCTCCGTGCAATAAAAATGTTGAGTTTGGATGATGTGCCATTGGTGGATCATGAAGTCAATTTAGAATAATTTCTATCTTTATAAAAACAGAAGAAGACAGTATAAGTAAAAAGGCCATGTATTATCTGTGGGTCCTGAGCACCCAGGAAGGATAGATTACAAACTCTTTAATTAGAGGAGCTATGCATTTTTAGAGTTTCATAATTTGTTGGTAGGGAAGGTACATTGTATAAGAGACAGAGATGAAAACTTATATCAAGAATGGGATAGAGATTATTTCACACATTCTTTCTCATATTATTTCTCTCTTTTATTATTGTATTATTTCTAGTCTTCCATTTTTTGAGCATTTTGAGCTCATTGTTCTGAAGTGAGGTCTTTCCATGGAAGGTAAGCATTTGGGATGTACAGAACTCATAAAAAGAAATAAAGAAAGCCCAAAGGAAAGAAACAACACTACATTGAATTTAAAGCTGCACAAAATAAAAATGAAAATAAATAAATGGTAAATTGAATGATAATGGTTCCTTTAAGTCCAGCTGCAGATGCCCATAAATACTTGACCCGTGCCAATGCCTCTTAGTCTAGCTGTCCTATCCAAACTACAAGTTTAGAGTAGAAAACTCTTAACTGCCAAACTTGCATAATGACATGTAGACATGTTACACAATGCATCTGATAAGCTCTTAAAAAACAGGGTGTAAATGCAGAGATAAACACACTGGAGCTGTTTGTTGGGAAAGAAACAAATGTGAGTGGCTGAGAGAAATATCTGTTCTAGATGCCCCATGGGATTTTTACCTGATGATTCCCCAGCAAGCCAATGAGGAAAAGGTAAAAAGGAGCTGTGTCGATTCCTGTTTTTCCAGACTGATGCCCAACTTTGCAAGTTTGTAAGTTTGTCTTTTCACTGCTTTGACCATCTAGTGCTCATTACAAGGAATGTGTGTGTCAGTTTCTTTCCTCTTCACAAAGCTAAACCAGCAGTAGAATTCACCATAAAAGAAAACGTTAAACATCAGGAGCTGTACCTTAATATTACGAAACCGAAGAAAGCAGGTGGGCTGTAGAAAACAGGCTTCTTAGAGCTGGTTCTGAGTTATTCTTAAAACCTTCTTTCTTCAAGAGCAGCTGGCCTAGAATCTCAAGCTTCCTTGTTCACCTATGGGCACCTAAGCATGTTATCTCATGTGTATAGCCCTTCCTCTTCTAGTGATAATGTTGACAGTTCCACAATATGATGAGATTTCTAATAAGTTTCCCAGTTCCCACAAAAGTAGCTCAAATCAGCTGATCTCCATTATTTCATTGGATCCTGAGGTTTAAAATTATTTTATAGATAGAACTTAAAAGGTGATGGAAATTCTATTTAATCCCAGGGTATTCTTTTTCATTCTTTTTTGTTGAGATTATTACACATTTCTCCCTACCCTTTTGTCCCCCAAGACCCTCCCATATACCCTCATTGTTCCCTTTCAAATCTAAGGCCTTGTTTTTCATCACTATTTCATGCATATATATATATAAATGTGTTTGTATTAACACACACACATATTCTTCAATATAAACATATGAGTCTGTATAACGTTACTTGCTTGTATGTTTTTAAAGCTGATCATTTGGTATCGGATAACTAGTTGGTGTGTTCTTTTCAGTATCATATCACAAAATCAATTTGTTGACAATGCCAGGTACTAATGAATGAGCAGGATATCTTCTGCAGTGAGCCCCAACTGTGTGTGTTTTATAATCTGTCCCTTCCTCCTATTTAAATCACAGAATATTGATCCCATAGTAAACATATAAAAAATTGATACACTCACATTTGTCCTTTCAGGGAACTGACAACTTAAAAGGCACTTGCGCTGGGTCATGTGACTGATACAATCCCAGAGGGTACCAGAAATTCTTCTTTGGGGAACTTGCATTTACCACAGTTTATTTCTTTCCTAGATGTGATGGCTTAATAACACCTTTTATTCTGGAAGACACCTCAAAAATCCCCATAATAGCTTCAGTGCCTTTATCCTTAAAAAAATTGGGAGAAGATTGAGACAGAGGAATGAATCCTTGGAAGAACTGAGAAAGAAGTTCCCAAATGACATGGAGATCCTGGGATAAGAACTAAGGCGTTCAGAGTGTTGCTCTATGATCATTCTAAATATGGCAGCTAGGCTATTAAAGACACTGGAACCCTTACATGTGACTAATGAAGGCACTTATGTCATGTTCTTCAGATGGATCCTCATTTTTCTGACTTTCCTGACTGAATGATTGCTTCCATTGTACTGAAACCAACTCATATGCAATTTTTCATTCTCATTGTTCATGCCTCCAAACACACAGTACAGAACTGAGAGATCCACATTTCACACTAAGAGACCTATCTTCTGGAAAATAGGTCAACTGACACTTGTATAATTTTATTGAATATAAACTTATAGCAAGTAATATTACTTTTTTTTCAAATACATCATTTTCTCTAAAAATTACATTTATATGAAGAAGTATTTTATATTGGGGGGAATAAAAGAGCCATCAAATTTATTCTTCTGAAATCTCAGAAAAACTCATTAAAGGTATTCTATCTGAGCTGAGGGAGACAAATGACTAGAATAGAAAGTTTATAGCTGAAAAGAATACCTTTCTGTGTCATATTTTCTGAATTTTATATCCTCATCAACTAGAGAAAAGCTAGCTTCAGAAGTCCATGGGGTTAAAGGTTGCTGTGGAAGATGCTATTAAATGAATTCATCAGAAAGACATTTTGCCCCTAGCATGCTATATGATTTTATCAGCAGGAAGGCAATAGCATTTGGCACATGGTTGGGCTTCAGTAAATGTTTATTGGATGAATTGACAGAACAGTGGCTCAATAAATCAAGAGTGCTGTGGAGTCATACAGTGTTTTAGAATGCAAAGGAACACCACAGATCACTTAGTCCATATGAAGTGGCCTGTTAGTAGGGAAAATGAGACCCAGTGAGCCTGAGTACAGTGGTCGCAGGCAGAGAACTGAAGGGGTGCTGAGGAGAAACAAGTGTTCAAATCCCATTCTCACTTTGATCATTTATCTTGAGAAAATGAAAAATAGATAAGTAAATAGCAAAAATGCCAAACGCTGCACATCAGTCAGGTACATACAACTAGGGAAAAATCACTGTGTTTTTCCCTTCCTTTCTTCTACTTAATACTTCTAATCATTTTGGAATTGAACATTAATGGACTGAAATATTTCTAAATTGGTGTGGTGCACCAAGTGATATTCAGGGTAATAAAAGTTCTGATAAAAATTTGTTTTTTAAAATCGTTCAGCAGTCTTAAATTGAAGTGATTACTATAGTAGTAATAATGGTCAATAATAGCTCACAGTAATTGTCTACCAAAATAACAGACTTGATGTTACGTGTGCCAAAGCATATTAAGTAGAACTTATTTTCATAGAAATGTTGAGAAATTCTGAAAACAAGAATCCAAGACTCCTTTATAAATAGAACTTCCCACATATCCAGTTATTTCCCTCAGCATTTACTGGAAGACAATAAAACTGTCTTAAGTTACCCCTGGTCCACTGTCCAATCCCCATCTTCCACCTAAGCACAATGAGATGGGTAAGTAGAGGGAAGAAAAGAATAGGTCATAAGCATTGTGAGACTGCTCTCCACAGACAACGGTGTTATTAGCAAGGACTTTCTGGTCCTCAGTATCAAGCAGCCAGAAGTGCTATATGTTTGTGTAGGTTAGAGACAAGGCATAAAGTGGATTGACCTGGAATTTTCCCCCAGCAGTACCTCAGTATATAGCCTCAGTTTAAATATCTGAGTCACTGTTACCCCCAGAACACTTTTATGCTAAGTGCCAAACATGATACTCTTATCTCGTACTTACTAGGTTGATGAGAGGAGAGACTCTGAGAGACCCTGGGACCTTGTTCATTGTTACATTTCTTTTGGGGGGATCATGTTTTGAGACAGGGTTTCTCTGTATAGCTTGAACCTCTATCTTGGAACTTACTCTGTAGACCAGGCTGTCCTCAAACTCACAGAGATCTGCCTGCCTCAGCTTCTGAATGCAGGGATTAAAGGATTTTTGGTGCATTTCTAATACCAAGAATATTACCTCCCAACTGCTAGTATCAAGTATGGGATTGTAAAATAAACAATGATTACCACACAGATATCACATGACAGACTTAATTAACAGTGCTCCAATCAGCAGTAAGTAGTCAAGAGAACAACGCCCAAATTCCCTAAATGATAGATGTTTGTTTACATTTGAAGGAAGATATGCTATAGATATTTGCATTTTATGGATCTTGGTTTATTGATACAAATTATATATACACACACACACACACACACACACACACACATATATACATTCTGCTCTTGATTAAGGTATTGTGTTTGTGTAGATCATTTGAAAATATAATGTATAATTAAGAAATACAGGTCAGTAGATAGTCATCTATAATGGTCAAGCTTCTAGTCATGTTAGTTAGGTTTTCTAGATATATAGAGATATATTTCAGTTATATAGGGATTCTCCAAATCTATCAAAGACCATCAGAATACAGCATTTAAAATGTTTTAAGAACCTAGGACATTTCATGACAATGAGACACATTTGCTCCTGGCATCACCAATTATTTCAAGAGGAAGATGGGCATTGAAGAGGCATCTTATGGAGTTTGTCAGCCATTTGAGTAAGAAACTGGACTGCTTGATGAACTGGACATGCAGGACCCGCAGAGAAATGACTGCTGAAGTTGCCTAAAGAAGGTGAGATAATCCTTTGGGTTCCTGCTTCATGAAAGAGTCTGCCAGACATTTTGCTGGACACAGAAGAAAGTGACTGACAAACTGCCAATAAAGGTGGAACTGTCTTTGAAATTTCCTGCTTCAATGGAAAGTATGCCAGATGGTATGGGCCTATAGGCTGAAGATGGATGCCCCAATGTTACAGAAGAACTTTGGGTGACTGTCCAGGCAGCAAGATGTCTCTGTCATTTCTAGAGTTTTGGAAGTTGTTTGCAATGCACTTCCTGTTAACTTAGGTAATATTATATCCTTCTGCCGTGTTTGATGGAATTGAAGAATAGATAGTAATAATCATAGTTTTCCTTAGTTAAGATGAAAGATAAAGTAGACATAAATATTGTAACTGTAATTCTTGCTTGATACCTGTTTTATTAAATGTAATTTTACTATGTTAAAGTTAAAACTTTCCTTTTTATTTAGACAGAAAAGGAGAAGTGATGTATGCTGTGAATATGTTTTATTGTCATTGGTTAATAAAGAATCTGCTTTTGGCCGATGGCTTAACAGAGTAAAGCTAGTCTGAAAGAGATATATAGAGAGAGTAGGTGGGAGTCAGTGAGAAGCCATGTAGCTACCAGAGGAGAAAGTCATGAGCTGCCAGCTGAAACCTTCCCAGTAGGTCACAAGCCTCATGGTAAAATATAAAATAATAGGAATAGGTTGATTTAAGATGTAAGAGCTTGCTAGGAACACACTAGAACTAAGCAGTACTGCAATTAATACAGTTTCTGTGTGATTATTTCAGTCGTTTGTGTGGCCAGGAAATGAACAGGCAGCCTCCCCCAACACACTAATCTCCCTTTTACTGTCATATTGAGCTCCTGGTGCTTTGCACGTGTCATCTTTGAACATAATATGCTTCTCTGCTCTTGCAATCAATGTCATGTCACAAATTCCCAGGGTCCTTTCTGCTTTCTTTAATTAAAAAAAAAAGAGCTGTGTAGTAGTAACACACTCCTTTCATGCCAGCACTGGGGAGACAGAGGCAGGAGGATCTCTGTGAGTTAGGGGCTAGCATGGTATACAGAGCAAGTTCGAGGACAGCCAGGACTACACAGACACCTGTCTCCAAAAACCACAAAGAAGAAAGAAAAAGAAAAGAAGGAAGGAGGGAGGGAGGCAGGGAAGGAGAGAGGGAAGGAGGGAGGGAGGAAATTATATAGTCCAAGTGACCTAGCTTATCCTGGTTTTACTGTAAGCCAACTTATTGTTTGCATTCTCTTAATAAGTCAGTAGCAATAAATCAGTAATACAAACCCAGAACCTTGGTCAAACCTTCTAAGAACCAGGGGGAAGGGTGCTATTACACAAATGACATCTCTACCTATTTCAACCCTCATTGTATTTACTCAATGTGTGGAGGATGCCAGCATAATACGTTCTTTGTCTCTTCCAAGGAATTGCCCTTCTTCTTTTAAATGTGATGGAATCTGATTTGGCACCCTAGATTTCCTCCATTTAGATATTAATAGTGTTATAGTGTTCCTAGTTCACTTTAGCACAAGTGGAAATGTGGTGATGAGGGCCTATCTGTATTTACCGAGTCTGGCCACATAGAGTACATGATGTGTGTGTGGGGGTGTGTGTGGTATGGTGTGTGGTGTGTGTGTGTGTGTGTGTGTGTGTATGTGTGTGATGTGCGTGTGTGGTGTGTATGTGTGTGTGGTGCATATGTGTTTGTGGTGTTAACTCTTTAGCTAAAGTACTATATGACTAAAGATATTCTGAGAAAGAATTGCATGTTCAATTCCATGAACCTTTTAAGTTTGTTCCCAAACCACCATGGCTTGCTAGACAGCAGCAGGAGAATATATCCTGTAGATTTCTTTAGAAGAGAAGTAGCGAGTTTCCAAACCCACTGGTAATTCTATTGTAATATTGACTAAAGAGGAAACACATTGAGAATAAGAAATCAGCCATTATTTTCAGTGATTTAAAGCATGGACTCTGCTGGGATGCATATTAAGTAGATATTTGACACATTTATACACTGATCAGATACAGCCATTACAGTTTCCTGGGTTTCTTTTCTATGATCAAAAGATACTGAAATCATTGAACTGAATGTTTATTCCTTTGTAAAAATATAGTAGGGCCATATGATGGCTTCCTTTTACATTGCAGCACTATGAGAATCTAGTTAACAATAGAATCTTCACAGTTTACATAAGCATCAATTGGAAGAATCCTCTTATAGTACAGATTAGGGCTGGCCAGGTATCCTGACACACTCAGGTTCTCAGAATTTTTCCAAATATAATAATGGCACAGTCTCCAGGCCACATTATGAATAGTGAAGCTAAGATGTTATTTTCACTTCAGCTAGTGCTGTCCCATACTCATATTTTGTGAAGTTCTCCATATTCTGTTGACTTTCCATGATGCCTTTATTTGTATCTAAATGAAAAAAAAATTATAGAATTTGGAATGGTTTACTAAATGGCCAAGTATGTGGATAACTCGTATGATAAAGATTTAAAACTAAACGCAGTATTGCTCTGATTCTGGAGAGGTGGGGTGTATTCAATGGCTACTCTTTGAAGTTGGATTAAATAGTTTAGTCTGTATTATCATGACCAAGTAAGCAATAATGTGGCTTCCTATTTTAAATGATGTCTTCTATATCCACCTGAAAAATGAGAATTGTATGCCTCATTTTCTAGAGAAATACCTATAAATCTGCTTTAAGAATATTTGTATTTCAAGGTTTACCTCTTTCTTGAGTAATCATTTATTGAAACACAGAGAATTCATAAATTCTTGCAGAAAATCATTTTAAGGTCTATACTTATCAAGCTGTGTTTATTTGTTACCGTTTATTCGCCCCAGGTTAAAATACACTAGCCTCTAAGTGGCAGACTTGGCAATTGGGGCCTGAGACTGACATGGTCACAAACATTGCAGAGCTGATTACTTTGTGAATTTCAGGGTACTTGTATTGCCTCTGGATTTGTGTGAAATGACTGTCATCTCTCAATAGAGAGAGGTGTGCAATGCCTGGCTATCAGCCCCTGTTGTTATTTAACCATTCAAGTCACTTTCCCAACTATATCTGAAAAGGGCATTCTGACAGATTCTTGAACCATTTTTGTTTACTTTTTGTAAAAATGTGCTCAAGTTAAACTGAAATCCATCTTTTGGTTATATACAAATGGTTTATATATTATTATAATATTGTGATCCTAAGAGGAATCTGAGGTTGGAATCAAGACAGCAAGAATTCTCTTCTTGTCTCCCAATTAGAAATGCTCCCATAATTTTCATTTTGGTTTTTTTTTCAACCTGATGAACAAATGAACATTGATCTAAATAATATTGGACTCTTCTTTAACTTACATAGGTCACTGTCTCAAGTATATTTTAAATATTTTTTATCTTCATTTGCATTATTTCATGGAAATTTGGTTGTTTATTTCTCAGTTGCTTTAGGTTTCTCTAAGGTAAAATAAAACTTGATTGAATATTTTGTATAGTATGTCTTATTACTGTGCAATAATAGAGGTTTGCCTCAGAACTTATAGGTGTTCAATTATATTTAAGAAATATATAACATTTTACAATCTTTTACTAAGTAAATCTAAAAATGAACTATTATTTCCTTAAATTAGTGTCATTTTTCTTATAATAAGGACTTAGGCTTAACTTTATAAAGGGTTAGAACAAATGAAATGATGTCGCTTCCTGTTGGATTACTTGGAAACAGAGGACTTAATTGGACAGGAATTTCAAGAGGCAAAGTTTACTAGTTTCTCTTTTAATTTTATTGTCTGAGACAACCAATATTATTATTTAATAGTATAAACTTCAAGTGATTGTTTTTGTTAAATCAAGGATCCTTTTGTTGTGATAGTCTTGTGTACTTGATTTCTGAAGTGTAGAAAGAAATGAAGCAGGCCTTTTACTCAAATTTTTATTTGTGTGTGGTTGTTTTTATCACTTATTAATTTAAGTTTTGGATTTGTATTGAATACAGTCTTAGACTCACCCAATTATAGTAAAGTCTTACAAATTTATATGAGTTGGTCCTTGCTCTGCTCATTCTTGCTTTTAAAATGCCCAGTGTTTTACTTAGACATTTTTGTTTGTGAAGTTCAGAGATCTTGAAAGTTGTGCAGGAAATAAGAAAGAATGTTGCTCGAGAAAATTTTGTTGAGAACTTAGAAAGTCATCCGACCTCTTTTTTGTACCTCAGATAAAGTTGAATCACTGATATTTTTGGATAGAAAGGGATTTATGTGCTGAACCTACCACCCAATTTAACATATGGCTTATGTTTAAGGTTCTTCTAAATGAGAAATTTGTTTTATTTATTTATTTTTGCTTTTTTATCAGATGAAATGTTCATGTGACTCATCATAAGGAAATCTTTATCACATCAAGATCTAATTTTTATTAGTTAGGATGATGTTATTCTTCTGAAGGATTTGATCCCTGGCATATGAAGATTTTATCACATCACTCAGGTCTTCCTTTAGAGAGTTTAAAACATATTTGGAATTTAATCTAGAAGCATTTTGGCATTTCAGGAGATACCCAGATAGTCCATCTTGTATGAAGAGTCTGAGAACAGGTTTGACTGAGCAGTGCTGAAGAAAGGCACCATTCACCCCCCTACATGCCAGCTATCAAGAGTGCAGTTTCTTAGTGTCTATTCACATTTTCAATTCATCTGCTGAATCTCCCAGGAAATTTACCCTGATGTTGAGAAGTCAAGTTATTATTCCTATGCGAGATTCAATCAGATGGCTCAAATGGGAACTCAGGTTTAGTCCACCAAATTTAACTTTGTTCGAGTCAGACTATCAAGAACATATAGAATTCTAATTCGTCCACTGAGCTTCCTTTCAGAAAATTTTATTTTCACCTATTTTTAATGGATAAAAGTAGAATAGGATTTGCATCAAATGACACCCTCCTACCACTCTCCTTTCAACTTTAAAATAACAGGATGCATGTTAGCAGAACTCTTAGATAAATTCTCCATGTTTATTATCAGCTTATTTTTTAAATCTCTGGAGCTCCATAACATGTGTCTAATTAGTGTTGGTCTGCCTTCATGTTGACATCTATCAGTTGACACATGATTATTGTGTTTATGCATACTATATTTGTGCTGAATTGTATATGCTTGCTAAGAAGAGCAATTTTTAGGATATTAACATACACTGAAAAGTATTTTTAAATCTAACTACTAAAATCTTACTATTGCTATTGTTTTAGTTTTCAAGAATAATTTTATCATTAATATGTGCAACATTTTTCTTATATCATTCTTTTAATGAAGAGGAAAATTTTTTATTTTTAGTTTTTATTCATTTTTATTTAGATGTCTGAACTTTTCCTATGTGCCATATGTGTGTGGTTGCGCTCAGATGTGGGAAGGGGGTATTCTAACCCCTGAAGCTGTAGGTATAAGTGTTTGTAAGCTGTCTGATGTGAGTTGTGAACCAAACCCAGGTCCTTGGGAAGATCAGCAAGTACTTTTAACTGATAAATCCCAGCTCCAAGAAGAGCATATTGGATGAAGATAATTTAATTTGTGTTCAGTCATCCAGATGATTTAAATTAATATTGAAAACAGTAAACATACCAAGAACTGCACAATCATAAAAAGGTAACTGAATTTTTGCACTCTGAGCTTACTATAGCCAAAGCCCCAATTAGGAGCAGAAGCTCATCAACTCTACCAAAGGCGATTTTGGTAGATTTGTCTCAATTTACAATATCAAAGAATGCTGTTTGTTAATTCTTTAAACTTCGTGTCTGGCTCTTTCATTATTGTTGGTTTTGCTTCACATTATTACTTTTGTGTTTATCTATATCATACAGTATATAGATGATCAACCTGAAGTCATATATTCTCTTTGCTGTTTAATACCTCCCAACAATGTGAGGTCCCTGGAATGCAGGTGCCTCTGAAAGTCCAAGGACCTTATTTAGGTACTTTCATAGAATCTGAATATTTGCTTACCTCATTCTTAAACAATCAACTCTTACTATGTTCACAAACATATTGCTGTGTTGTCCCATCATCTCAGAACGCTATCCCACACTCCTTTCCACCAGTGACATGGTGTCATCAGACAGTGACTGGGTATATAGATGAAAGGTTAGGTTCTAGCCTTCTGTGACTGTGTGTCTTATGACGCGGACAGTCATTTGGATCCTACAGATTTTATTGTCTTAAGTAATATACATGGAAGAGTGGAGTTAAAAGAATGCCTTTAAAATATCTTCAGTCCAGAGATCTATTCAGAGTGACAGTAAAAGGTTAGAGGAGTGGCATCCTAAAGTATAGCTCACCATCTGTGAAACTGCTGTGGGAGCACAGTGCCAGTCAGAGTTGACATAAATGGTCAGTTTTAACCTCATCAGCCTTCTCATCAATAATGGCTGAGAAGAAATCTATCAATAGCTTTGTCAAAAGTTGTTTTTTTCTTAATTTTAATTGTTATTTTGGGCTGTGAAATGATATTTGAATATAAATTGATTTCTCCATACTTATTTTAATGAAACTATCAATTTATATTATTTATATAGTTTTCTGGAAGCTGTCTGTTTACTCTGCTCATTTTCTCCATCATTGGTCTTTTTAGTATTGATTTGTTGGAGAGCTTCCTGCATGTTGTGTTGTAATTTTTAAAATTTATTTATTTATTTATTTATTTATTTATTTATTTATTTATTTATTTATTTATTTTTGGCTTTTCCAGAGAGGGTTTCTCTGTAACTTTGGAACCTGTCCTGGAACTAGCTCTTCTAGACCAAACTGACCTCAAGCTCACAGAGATCCACCTGCCTCTGCCTCCTGAGTGCTGGGATTAAAGGCGTGCATCACCACCGCCCAGCTAACTGTGCTGTAATTCTTTGCCATTGATATGAATTGGAAATATTTTTTCTCAGATTTTTATTTAATTTCTTATACTTTTGTGGTATTATTGATAAATGGATTTTGTTATTTTAATTTGGATTAATCAATATTTTAGTGCTTTTATATGATGTTTTATATACTTTCATGTCACAGTTTACTGTCTTAAGAAAATTTTACAGATTTCCCATACTCATTTTAGCCTTAGAACAGCTAGAACTGATTTGTTTTGTTTGTGTATATAACTGAATATCCCAGCACTATTTATTAGCTAATGGTCCTATCATTCCTCTTTACCTGAAATGCAGAACTTAACGTAAATTATTTACACATGTATTTAGAGCTATTTTTCTATTTTACCCTTATCTTCCTATCTGTCTCAATCCCTTGACTTGCTTGTCATATGTTTCTTGTGTGTACCAGTACATAGTGGGGCTGAAGTTGTCACATCTTCTCTGACATATCTTAGCTATTTTGCCTGCGTTGCTTTTCTATAGAACTTGGAAAATCACCTTATTACTTCAATTTAAAAACCCTTTGGCAATTTAGTTTCCCTGAATCTATACATTTCCTGAATCTATACATTTCCTGGAATTCACTAAAGGAGCTTTCTTCTGCTTCCAAGAAGCCCTGTGCCCTTTCTAAGTCAGACATTTCCATGGATCATTTTGGTCTTTCCAATTACACAACCATAATTTGCTAATGTGCCATTATTGTCCTCAATTGTAACCTTTATAATGTTCACAGTGCTAACTCTGGTTTGCAGTGTACTGAATTGAGATGTTAATAATGAGAATCCTCTCCCCCCACCCTTCCCCGGTTTTGATGTTGAAGAGAGCATTTTCCTTTTCAAAATAAACTGTGCTGTAGGTTTTAGAATACTTGACAGATTTACTCCACCGAGGAGACAAAGGGGAAAATGGTGCTCCTTACCAACATTGCCATGCACGCTTTCTGCCTTTGGCTTATGGACCCACACCACTGAAGGATCAGTATCACTAACTGTCTCAGACCCTTGACAGATTTAAAAGATGCTTAATTTCCTTCAGTGACATGACAGCTACCAAGTGGTCAAATGAGATCTAAATACACATTTTGTTGGTGCTTAGTTATTGAAACAGTTGTCACAGTAAACTCTCCTGGGACTCCGATATCCCCATTGAATCATTCTGACGCAGGAATTAGGACTGCTGTGTTCATTGCGCGTCACTTAAGAGCGGTACTGGGTCTACCATGTAGGAGGTGCTCAGTTCCCCTTAAGGTCACTTCTTCCTGTGAATCAGTTTGTTTCCTGTGACTCTCAATAGAACTTGGTCTGTTTTCCACGAATGCTAGACTTTACTACTTGCTTGCCAGTAGTCACTGAAGATGCTGGCAGGACTAGTGACATGGTCTATCCATACATAGCTGCTTCAAGAAAGTCGAGTTGTCTGGCTTTGAAGAGCTGAAACCTTGAACTGGATTCTGACTCTATGGCATGAATTAAACTAACAAATAATAATAGTCCTGAAAAATCATTGCCTTGCTAGGCTTGATGGCGCATACCTGTAATCCTAGTGCTCCGGAAGCTGAGAAAGGTGGATTGTTAGCTGGAGGCCAACCTGACCTACATAGTGACTGCCTTAAACAAAACAGAAAATTAGAGCAGAGGAGGAAAATCTATTTTCCAGGAAGGACTAAATCTCATGCTGGTTCCTGAATATTCCAGCATGCTAATAGAGATGCTGTGTTACCAACAAAACAGATTTTTTGCCTTTTGTAGCACTCATAATTATCTTTGTAGTTTATCATAAGCTGATTTCTAACCATATGGCCTCTTTTGTTTTTGTTTTGGATTTTTATTTGTTTAGGATGTTTTTTTTCCATGGTCATTTTTATTTGTTTGCATGTCTCATCACATTTGCCATCATTGCTTGGGAAGCCACAGGCACATTTGACTTACAGCTTCCTTTGGTTGCCTTACTTTACTGGTGGGAGAAGACTGCTCTTCCCAAATGGCCACATTTCTGCTTGATCTGTCTGGCACGTGGTGGAGTCCACATTGTAACTTCTAAATATACTAAAGATGGAGCTATGTACAGAATGTGGAGACTTCATTTGCATGATGCTTCTATGATGTTGTTCTCGATCTCTTACCAGTTTCACAGCAGCCAACCCTACCACCTGCTCGGTGAGACCAGCTAACCATCCAGCTGACAGCAGCAGGCTTTTTATAACTACCTCCTCCATGAGGGCGGGAGTGCATACATACTTTATAGGAGATTGGCTTTTCCCAGATCAATTTTCTTCTTTTCCCCTTACTTAAAAAGCTGTGTGGTCCTCCAGTGACAAAAATGCTTGGATCTTTATTGAGAAAGATCTTTGAATATACATATCCTCCTAAAAACGAATTCTTCAGTTGGATGGTACAAATGTGGCAGAGAGTGGAGTCCATTGTTATCAGCTGACAGAATCCATCAAATATGCATTTATGGTACATGGTTCATGTCCTAAAGATAACACTGAGCTGCCTCGTCCGATCAGAGCTCTTACAGTGATACCTAAAAATTAGTTGAATTTTCAAGAATGCCACTTTTAGCTACTGTAGTTGATGATCCAGTCCCTGAAGAGGTTTGTTAAATGTGGACGGCTACCTGCAGCACGGCCTGAGTCTCTGACAGCTGCGCTGTGGTCCTGAGTGTGTGTTAAGGAGAGTTCATCAGCTGTTGCATTTATTAAGGTCATTTATTAAGTGCTGTGTCACATGCTTGCTGACTTATGCATGTCTGTTTGTTTCCCTCTAGGAAAGGAAGAGTACATCGCCACATTCAAGGGCTCTGAATACTTCTGCTACGACCTGTCACAGAACCCCATCCAAAGCAGCAGCGACGAAATAACCCTGTCCTTTAAAACTCTTCAGAGGAATGGACTGATGCTTCACACAGGGAAATCAGCTGATTATGTCAATCTTGCCTTGAAAAATGGAGCTGTCTCTCTGGTCATTAATTTGGGATCAGGGGCCTTTGAAGCGCTAGTGGAGCCCGTGAATGGAAAGTTTAATGATAATGCCTGGCATGATGTGAAAGTCACCAGGAATCTGCGTCAGGTAACAAAGCAGTGGATAAGACAGTAACTGCCGTTGTTTCTCGCTACAGCTGTGCCTGTGGTACCTACAGCTGTGTATGTGTGGGACCTTGAGAACCCCACCACATGAGACAGGGCCTAGAGTTGCTCAGAGATTAGCTTTTTCTTCTGAGGTGAATTTTCCTGCCATACTTGAGCAGGGGCATATCTAGAAAGTTCTGGGGGCCCAAACGCTATTTTAATACAGCAACATATGGTTAGTTTCCAGAGGGCTGCCAGGATAACCCTGTGACCTGCCCTTTCTCTAATGTATGTGATTTTATTGTCATTTTGATTTGTTTTTTTCTTTTTAGTATAAATTATAATTTTCATAGTGGTCATTTGGAAGCATGCACATTGGGGTCATTAAATCACAGTTCCTTTTTTGTAGTTTAAAAAAATTTTTTGATCACTTGGGATTTTTATCAATCCCTACTTCCTCCTCTTTCAAACCCTAAAATGTGAAAATAAATTGTCCCTGAAGGGAAAAGTTAAATCTTGGGTGTAACCTATATTCTGAAGTTTTTGTTTATGAGGATGTTTTTGTTTTAGCACAGATGCTCAAACTACAAATGATATGGAAGGTCACTTCATCCTCTAGCTGCCCACTTCCATTGGAATATATATATAGATTTATATATATATATACATATATTTACATAAATTATTACAGAAGTCTTTATATGAGAAAGTACCCACTCTTTACTGAATCTATGGGTCTATATATACTGTATGTTTTTAATGAGACATATACAGTATATGCAGAAGGCAGACTAGATTGTTCTTATATTTTGATCATTATGAGTTTTGATTATCTGGAATTTTATATTATCATGTATCATTTTTTAAGTGTTGACAGTAACTAATTTTTGAATGGTAAATGCTAATCTCAAACTAATATCCTTAATGTATTTGTTGTTTCTCTGAACAGTTGCAGAATGACCGAGTGTCTCTGGTTTTCCTTTACTAAAACGGCCCTCTCTTTTCTGAGCTGTTAACTAACCTTTTCCTTCCCGCTTCTGAAAGCCTTCAGCTATCTGAGCTAGAGAAGCAAAAATAATCTAGGAGTAGAGATTTGGTGTAATGGAGGCAGACAAGCAAAATTTAAAGATCACGAGAGTCTCCAAGGCCTTTGAGACGCCCAAGGACCCAGGAGGAGCCACATGCTTCCCACTGCTTTGGGGGAGGGCTACCCACAGTCAGTGTAGCTATAGACCATGGGTTTTCTGTAAGTCTGTCTCTTTGGTTTTCCGTTTTCATTTTTTTACCTCTCACATACTCACCAAGAGACTGGAGGCTCATTTGAAATGAGCACAGAAGGAAGGGGTGGGGAAGTCTTGATGAGCCCACTTTCTAGATTTGCCTTTGCTCAGGTTACAAAGCCACATGAGAATGTGTAGCTCCAGGAAAAGAGAAGTTTGTGCAACTAGGGTGCATGCGTGGCAGGACAGATTAGAAACAAGTCCATTCTACTCATTCTGTGTGTCAGGATCTTTGCTCTGTTTCATTGCAGTATACTGTGACCCTAAAGTCCATCAATATGACCGAAGGAAGTTTTGAAGTTGAGGAGGAGTCCTTGTGTGCTGTAAAATTGAGTAGCAGGGCAATGCCATCTGATTCCTACTAATTTGCTGGGGCTGGGTGTGGGTGTGGAGGGGGACTATGATGGGCCTAGGGTGACAATGGCGAACTGATAGGCTTCAGGCCTTTAACCGAATCCCTTGTAGATGTTTACAATGGCTCTCAGTTGTCCTCAGGAAGACAAAAGGAACACTGCCTTGTGTCTGTTTCTGTCTAGTGGCAAGAGATGAACAAGGGCAGGAAAAGACTATCTCCTCTGTTGGAGGCCTATTTGTTAGTCTGCTTTTTTTCTTGTAAAATTTTTTTGCCCTTTTTCTATGTTACTAACATGCTTAATAACTAACATGTCATTCATGGAATGTTTCATTCTACTAACCGTTACCTGAATCAAAAAATGTACTAACATGGTAGAGACCATCATATTTTTTAAGTAACGATCGTTATTCTGTTCACAGTTTTTAATTTCCTTTCTCCCCCCTTCTCCACAAAGCACTCAGGCATTGGACACGCTATGGTAAACAAACTACATTGTTCGGTAGATATCATTCTAATTGTTTCTTATTTTGGGTTTGCCGTGTGTTTTCTTTCTTTCTTTTAACTGTAGACATCATTAACAAAAGAGGAACTGCGGTTGGTACTCTTCTGCTTACCTTGACCTCCTTCTTTTCATCTGTTGTTGACTTTCTTATTTTTTACCTGTTCCCGTCAACTTCTGTTTTCGAACTCACCTGTAGGGGCATCGTTAACGTTTCGAACGTTTTTTTGCATCCAGCTGTGGTTAACACGAGATAAGAAAATGGTGGCTGGCCCGAGTGACCGCAGGCTCAGCCAGTCTCTAACCATTCATGATGCATGGCATGGAAACTTGGTTTGGGAATGTTGGAGATGCCACACCCACTCATCTTTACGTCATCACTAAGCAGTTATCTTTCTCCTTTGGTTCTCCCCGTCTTCTTTCCTTTCCTTTCTGAACGTTCTGTACCTCCTGCATGCGCATCGCGAGTGCTGCTCCACTGGTTGTTTTGCCGCCTCGTCTTCCCTCAGCATGCCTCAGGCACTTGCATGCTCAACAATCGCTGCTCAGTAGTGCAAACAGTGACGTTGCTGAAGTAGCCTGCGCCTTTTCTGTTACCAAGGTGCACGTTGTGATTAGTGAATAACAGATGACTAAACTTTACTAATACGTACACCAGCAAAACTAACCTAGGAGGCATTTTACTAACACCATTTTTGTGTCTGCTAAATAACTTTTGAGTTGCAGCAGGGATGATGCTGACACTAGTTCAATGATCAGTTAACTCTCTAACTAGTTTAGACCTCTCAGGGCTAGCTGAATAGAATCCAAGAATAAACCTCAAACAGACATGAAAATGGGTTCCGCCATAGGGCTAAAACTGAAAACCAAACAAACAGAAAAAAAGCAAAACAAAACAAAAAAAAGCAAAACAAAAAATAAAATAAACAAAACACAAACAGGCATATCCCAGGATTGCAGCATCTAGGTCTGAGTATAGCGTGTCCTTTCCCTGTGCTTTGTTATCTAGGTGACAATATCAGTGGATGGGATTCTTACCACAACGGGCTACACTCAAGAAGATTACACCATGCTGGGTTCTGATGACTTTTTCTATGTGGGAGGCAGTCCCAGCACAGCCGACCTTCCAGGGTCACCAGTCAGTAACAACTTTATGGGCTGTCTCAAAGAGGTAAATATCAATGTCACGGCACCATTCTTAACTGACAATCTCATCTTTGCAGATCTGGACTGAGAGCTCCTTTACTGAAGATGTGATGTTCCCCGAGTGAATGGCACAACCTTAAATTCAGTCTTGTGTTGCTTATGCAGAATGGGGTAAAGGGTAGCTCACACACCACCACACTGAGGAATTAACCTCTGCTTCCCACAGTAGGCATTTTCCTGGAGAGGTTTGTATATGCTGTAAGAGGCCATCCAACAAAAAGAGATTTCGGTCTAAAGTTGTACTAAGGGCTAATTGTTTTGAGCCAACTGTCTGGGGTATTGTACGTACTGTGGTGGTTTGTTGGAGAGTTAAAGGGTAAGAAGAGAAAAAGGAAATAGGCTATGAGAGGAAAGGAAACGGCATGCACAGTAACGACAACACAGAGAACAAAAATGAGGCTGTATGATGAAAAAATTCTGTTGCTGTATTTTAACTGTGTCCCGAAGGCGGGAGAGTTGTGTCCTTTGTGATCTGGTAAGTTGACGTGATATTTACCTGGGGAAAATCAGAGCTGAGGAGAGCAATTTCAGCCTCCTTTCTCAGCTGTCAGTTTCTGCTGTAAATTTTCATAAACTTGTAGTTTGTGGGGAAAGACCAGAAGGGCCTTGAATTTCAATATTATATTCCATAAGAGCTAGATTTTTTTAAAAAAATCTATTCAGTCACCACAAGTTTTGTTTTCTGGATATTGGAGCATAAGTTTTCCCCTTGTTGCATGGTGGCAATGAGGCGATGCAGACTCGTAAGACCTAAAGTTGGGTAATTATGAACTTGATAGTTATTTAGGCACAGCAATTGCTGTTTATTGTGTTATATAAAAAATGTAATCATATAAACTTCATTGAATTATTTTTACTTTATGTTTATTTTTCACTCAACAGTGAAAAAGTCACTGCTTTGTATTAAGTCATCATTGCTTGTCTTCAAGGTATTGCATTTGTTTCCCAATATGTGTGTGTGTGTATGTGTGTCTGTATGTGTGTGTGTGTGTCAGAGAGAGAGAGAGAGAGAGAGAGAGAGAGCGATATTAAGGGAGAAGCAGCTCCAAGGGGGCTCAGAACTGCTACAATATAACAAGTGCATGCAGTTTTCCATGGACAGAATGGATCCATACATTGGGGTGAGGGAGATTGCCTCTCTGAGAATGAATTATTACTCTTTGAAGACAGAAAATACATCTTAGGGTCTGTGTTACACTCCATAGGCAATAATAAACTAACAAAATAGCTATTATCATCATGATAAAAACAGTATTAACCATTTCAAGTCTTTTGTGCTTAGTACCATCCTAAAGGTGTCCAGTGGCCGTCACAGTATAGGTAGTGATTTACCATCTTTATGTTTCAAACAAAGAAACTAAGGCTCAGGACAGGTAAGTTACTTGCAGGAAGAGCCACAACGCTTAGCTATTAAAACCCAAAGCTCGATTTCCTAGTCATCTGTCCTGGTAATTACCATAATTCACAATGTCCTAGAAGTGTTTCTTAGGTCACTGATGTTGAAGATTGCACATACGAGCTCTCAGTTTCATTAAAAGCAGAAGCAAGTTCTAGAAATGTATAAGAACTTACGGCCAATGTGCTCATTTGAACTGAAAAAGGCTGACCTGAGTGTGAGTTCCCGTGGCCAATGAGGACATGGAAGCCAAATGTGTGAGCCTGGATTCACTAGGATTTGGACAGGCAGGAGATAAACAAAGTAGCTCAGGTCAGGGAGAGACAGAGTCATTTCATACTTTGACTTAACAAGTAGACTCCTGAAAGCCTTTTCTGTCTGTTCCTAAGTACTCACACCAAGGTGTAGTGTTTATCTCTACCATTAATCAGTCAAAGGCCATGCTTTATCTATAGAAAGTGACCCTTGGGTTAAACTGGAGAAAGTCAAAGTACTTCTAGGCAGAATGTAAATCTAGATGAAGAGCATCTTTGGGCATCCTATGAAAAATGAGGGTATCTATAATATTGGATTCCTCTGAGACATTTAACATTCTCCAGTTCTCCAGTGAGCAAACACATTTTTGTGTTTGTAAAGCTGCAGTAAACTCCCTTCAACTGAAATAGTAATTTTAAATTAAGCGGTGCTTCAAACAAACATCTCTACTGTTTAAATGCTCATACACTGATAATCTCAGCATTCATCTTTTTATATTAACAGTCAATCACAAACAATATGACAGAAAGAAAAAATTAAAAAATAATAAATCCACATGGTCTTTCAAGCGTCCTCCCTTAACTAAAAGTACATAAAAGAGGATTTATTCTCTCCTCCCTTTCTGTAGATTTTACATACAAACCTTTCTGACTTATGGGGTGGACCCATCTTTCTGCTTTCCATAGCCTGGGGAGTTCGCTTGGAGCAAGTGCTGTGATGTTTTTGCAGTCTTCTGCGATGTATTTCACTTGGTTTCCTTCCAGCACACTAGAGTTTGGAAGGGTGTAGTGATACAACCAGTTTATAAATTTAGAAAATATTCCATTGGCGGACATTTTGCTAGTTCATAGCTTCCACCTACATTTGCCTCATCTTTTATAATAGCCTGCTCTTCCTGTTTCTGAAAGGAAAGAGTGAAAAGGTGCCATGGATTTTGAGCTAAATCACCTTGCTATAGGAAGGTCAGCTTTCTCGAGTTTGTGAATAGAGAGGATTATGCCAACATTCATTCTCTTGTTTGTTTTCCTAAATCCAGGTTTAAAGTTCCTAGCCAATAGCATATTCCATTCCTAATACCTTAATTACAACTTCATTTATTGGCTTTTTATATTTTTATTTTCAGTCCAGTACATAACACCCCTTAGGAAGTCACTCCTGTAGGAGTGTCTGAGGGCACCTAGTCTGAAGCCACAGAGAACATTTTGGAGTAGAAATAATCCGCACTCATTCTCTGAGTGCTTTGAAAGGAAAGAAGCAGATATAGAGGAAGCCATGCTGAGGGGCAATGAGGGACAACACAGGATCAGCACCCAGCTTTCAGACATAACATATCTGACTGGATAATGATGGCCTCATTGTGAGCCATGTCAATTATCATAAAACTAGAGATGGCCTACTATATTTGCTAATTTATACCCCTCATTGTTTAAAAATTAAAGTAAAAAAGAAATTTCTCAACATATAGAAGCTATTTATAGTTTTATTCTCTTTAGTGACATCTTAATTTTTCTGTGACATTTATAATGGTAAATGAGACCTAGGAGCACTTTTAGCCACTAGGTCACAAAAAGAAAGTTAATTTCATTAAAGTGACAACCAAATTTCAAAATAAAATAACAATGTGTAAAACACTAATCTGTTGAATATGAGAAGATCTCTTGAACAGCCAGCAGAGAAAAGAATGTCTTTTGTAATAGTTAAACCTAGTCACAAACAACTTAAAAAGTCATTGGAGATAATGGCTTTCCCAGACTTAAGGTTTTGGAAAGGCAAAGGAAAATTGTCAACAGTGATTAGTATTATACACAGATCACTCTTGTAAGATTGGACATAGGCCTTGAGAAATACACTTTAAAATCATATTGTAGTGAAAACAGCCCAAATTCTTCTTTGTCAAGAAAGCATGTTTATATTCTTTGCATTTTTGGAAACATCATTTAAAAGCTAAAATACATTTTCTCCGAATGTTTTATAAATTTAAACTTACTTTTTCTAGTGAAGTGTGTTTGAGTAACAAATAGGTACCAATGGGAGAAAAGGTGAGAAGCTGAGGAAAGAGGAATCTCTGCATTTGCATAAGATGTTTGGGGGCATCTGAGGACCCTCCAGGCGCACCCACTTATTTTGAGCACTTGAAAAGCATTTTCTTGGAAACAAGTACTGTAGTTTTGTCCTAACGTGCTCATTAGAGGCCGCTTTTCAACCACCAAAAATTGGTGAAAATCTCACCAATACATGTTTTACTCCAATATGTTGACCACAAGGACTTGGATAGTAAAGGGTCCGGCAGTGAGAGTAATGCCTCTCGCATTAATTCTGTCTGTCCGTAGCTCCTGCATTTTTGTATTTCTTAATTTCTTTGTGTCCACAAAACACTCTGAAACACCTGCTTTCCTCCTGCAGAGTGGACAGGAAACTAAAGAAGGGGGAAATGATTGTGTGCGTGAATAAAACACCCCAGAATGCCTTATCTGAAGTGAAGTGTGTTTTTAGACACCCGTGCCTGCTGCAGGCTTTCTAATCAGCTGCTGCCGTGGAGACTATGCCTGTGCGAGGTCTTTTAAAATGCTGCCTCTAACAACGGCATGGAAGGAGCTGGAGGAAAGATGCTGGAGAGCAAAGAAAGCAGAGTGAATGCTGGAGGGAATTAAATCCCTACTGAAATTTTCATCAACCTAATTAGGTCAGCTCAGCCTTTAATTACACATAGAGATTTTTATCCCTAGAAATCTGTAGGAAAACCGAAGGTGGGTGAGGTTCAGGAAATACCCCATCTTACAAAAAAGAATTTTCCCTCTCTGTGAAAAGAGAAAATGGCTGATTCCCTAGTGCAGGGTGGTGGGGGAGGGTCCCTTCTGAGGAGCACAGAGAACACATCTTTATTCTTGGACCGAGCCAGTCTCAGCAGTTAGAGGGAAGTGTTTCCTTTACACAGAGGCCTCTTAGCTCTTCCTTCCTTTGGACAACGGAGGGTGTCCTAAAATTGTGAAGGTTTTTTTCCTGTCTGTGGTCAACCCAGCTCATCTAAGTCCCTCCTTTCGGTAGACTTCCTTCACTGAGATGGAAATCCCTAAATATAAGAGCAAAATTCCATCACAGATGGTGCATTTTAGGTTATTTTTCTTATTGTGAAATAAGGTTCTTTTATGACCTGTTGGAGAAATTGCAGTGGCAGGAACTTGGAGGACAAGAGGATGTTCAGGGATGTCTACCAGACATAGGATGTGGGTCTGGGCAGGTCCCACCATAGGTTGTCCTCTCTGATCCAGGACTTATCATCCTCTGAATGTCGGCTGGGAGTATTTTACAATCCACTTAGACTGAACCTCACATGTGCTTCATTGACTCTTTAGGAAAGGGTTGCTTCTTACTTCTCTACTTTCTCCTAGGAGTTTCTCACACATATCAAATATTTCTGGGTAATCATATGATTTATGTTAATATGCTGTTGATTTGGATAATTTGTGTTAAATGAACTATTTTAAGTTAAGTGTTACTAATGCATGCAAGATTAATTACTTAGACAAAAATATAGAGGAAGCTTAATATAGTCTTGTGCCTGGCCTGGTTGATATCTGACTGTCATTATAGCTACAGATTCTTTTCCATAAGTGTCTCCATGCTAGACTAGATGTCCACAGGATGTCATTTTGGCGGTTTAGCTGGAATGAGGGAGTTCATGGATCAGGTGCCTTCTTACAAAAACTGTTGTTTGTATGTCAATTGAGTTCCCTTGTGTTCCAGTCTGTCTGGGGATAAATGATTCTCTAGTGACCTTGGGCTGTTCTCCAAGAACTGAGTCTTGATTTACTGACTTGGACAATTTAGCTTGGACAAATTAACTAAATTGACCTGTACCATTTTTATAGATCTAAAACCAAGTTTTCTCCACCTAATTTTAAGCACAGAATATATCACTTTTCGTTTAATATTTTTATTATAGAATTTAAGCAAATGTTCATGGGAATATAAGAAAATTTATAAATTCTTATGTACCATCTGATTTTCCAAAGCCACAGATCAAGAATAAGGAGCCAGGAAGGCATCTGTGTAACAAGCACTTAAATGTTTCTTTCAGACACTCCCTGTAATATCTCAAGAGTTTCCTAACAGTTATGTGTCTAACAGCACAAGGGACACACAAAACTAGAATCTACTTTTAAAATAAAGTAACGAAATTCAGTGTAATCAGTAATTTATAAGAGAAAAAAATAAGTTTCTGATATTTTTCTATAGTATGACATTTCCACATGAAATGAAACAGAAAACTACATTCATTTTTTGGTGCTTCTTGTATCTAATAGTACCACTCAGAGCAGGACAGTGGTGACACATTAACACTGCCCCCATCAGACTGAGGAAGACATGGTGATTTAGGGCCTTAGATAACTGGCCTAACAGAAACCAGTCACTAAGTAGCTAAAGTTAGAGCCCTGAACCCAAGGAATTCAACCCCAGGCTCCTTGCACTTAGCTGCAGTTCTATGTTCTTTCCATAATACAGTGTACATCTCTTACTTATTTACCTTTATTTCCAGGGTTTTTATAAACTTGACATTAGATGGAATTATAGTCATATGACTCTTTATAGGGAAGGAAGCAAAAGACTGCCTGAATTTGCAGGCGTTTTGAGAAGGGAGATTTAAGGGTGAGCAACAGCAGTAGAACTCTTTCCTACTCTGGTAGCTGCATGCCCGCCCTCATCTAAGGGTGTACATGAGCTAATACAGGCCTCCGTACTTCTCTGTACTGTGCAACAAAGCACATTAAGAAGAACGCATAGGACTTGCATTTGGATGTGCTCTCTAGACTTCGATGAAATTAGCTTCTGTGCATTGTAGCCATGGGGAACAGGGGAGAAACAATTGGGGCAAAAACCAGGCATCTTGCCATGAGATTGGACTCAGGGAGTCCCATCTGCTCAGGTCCTCAAGGAATCGGACTTCAATCTTCTAGTCCACAAAGCATCTGGTGAGTTCTTGCCTGGAACGCAGCTCTTTGAACACCCCAACTGCCTTCCAGGGAGCCACAGATACTTATTTCCCATCATTTTCGGCAGAAGCCCCATAGCCTGGAACTGCATCAGCAGTTGGCATAATGAATTGTAGTGCTTTTAAATACCAAGCTGGCATAGCATGGTTTCGTAGGGGGCTCAGTGACATTTTAGTTCTAAGGACTTGATATATTTTATAGAATATGATATTTTTCAGCCCAGCAGAAAGCAGGCATTACCAGTGACTAACACTGAATATTGACCACTAATTTCGACTTCCACTGAGCAGTGCATCCTGTTTAAATTAAAGAGTGGTATTCACATGTGTGAATCCAATTACTTGTTTTTAAATTTACTTTCATTAAATAAATTTATATACATACACACATTATGCTTAGTATGTACATGACATGGAGCACTTGTGGTAGTCAGAGGACAAGTTACAGGAATCAGTTCTCTCCTTCCATTCTATGAGTCTGTTGGCTTGAATTCAGGTCTTCAGTAATAGCAGTAAACACCCTTTACCCGCTGAGCCATGTTGCAGAAACCAACTCATTTTCAGTCAATACCTACCATGTACCAGGCTCTGTGCTGGGAACTGAAAAAGCACTGATATAGACAAATGTTCAGCCAAGAATCTATATGATAAGCCAGCAGAGCAAAATTACAAAACAAGCTCCGTAACAGGCAGAGGCAAAACAAGTCACTCTTGAAATAAAACAGCAGTTGTGATTGACAGTGCCCAGGGAATTGGCAATTAGTTCAAAAGAAGATATGACATAATCTGACTTACTGTCTTTGCCCAGCTGCATGTTGGGATGGTGCTGAGGAAATAGAAGAAAAATGGCGGTGGTAGTAGTGGTTAGTGTTGGTAGTGGTGTTACTGATGGTGCTGGTTGTAGTGCTGGTTGGTGGTGGTGATATTAGTGGTGGTGGTAGCAGTGGTGGTGGTTGGTTAGTTCTACCACCAGAACTGGAACCCAGTAGGAAGCTTACAATGAACTGAGTGACCATGTAGCATGATGCAAGCAAAAGGATGGCGAAATTTATGTGGAAATGAAAGTTTATAACTTTATCAAGGTTGAGTCACATTAAGGGAAAAACATGAAATTCACATAAAACAAAATGAGTAATTTTTAAAAAATTTTGTTATGAGATGATATACCCTTGTCTTGTTTCTCTGGATCAGAGTGTTTATGTTTAGAAGAAAAATATTTCTGTGCACTGTAATTGGTGTTATTTTTTCTCCCCAGAGAAATCATCATTATTGAAACACACTTAAAACAAATTAATTACTTTAAAAAGAAAATAATTCTGCTATTCAGAAGCGTGTTATTTTGAATAACAGGAAAATGATATTCTAATGTTTGTTGAGTAAATAGTCTTTACACAGAGGATTGGTGGCTCTGGTGCTCAGTTCATCAGCTGTACATGTTGTGGAATTCTACAGTAGGGCTTTTTTGTTTTTGAAGATCTAGAGGTATAGAGTTATTAGGGTATGATTATGAGTTATTGGGGGCTTCTGGGGGTACTAAGGGTACACGGTGAATAGGAGTCTGCTATGGTTGAGGATATGGGATGGCATGAGACTTTAAAGGCTTAGAACAATTATGTTGACACAACAGATCTGATCTAAGTCATAAAGCCTAAATTATCTTTTTAGTATATTCATGTTTTCTGAGCCTTAGGTTCTAATTTTTGAATTAAATGGGGGTAAAAATGGCCTGTTGTGATAAACTAATTGTATTAAATTGGTTAAGGAGGATAGCTTTAGAATGAGACAGAGCTCAGTTCAAAACCAGTCTCCCAAGACTCAGTTGCAAATATGATCCTAGATAAGACATTTAAAGCTGGACTTTATCCAGAAGTATCCACTTCATGGATACTAATCCGTGATTATGGAATAATATTAGTGCCTAAAGTATTGGGTGTCGTTAGGTCTGAAGCTCCGAGAGCAGTGCTGGTGCCCTGCAGCACTACAGTAGCTGTCTGCTGCACTGTTATCTTATAATATGGTGAGCACTGGCTAGAACTGTCCTGCAGATAGGGTTCCTCATGTGAGTATGGACAGTTACACAGGGCCTCACACAATGAGTGACCCATTCCTTCTTGATTATCATCTTAAGATTCTTAGTAACTTACTTTTGGTGCTGGGATTCACTTCCAAGTTGCATCCTAGTCCTTGATGCTGTCATTTTCCCCTGATTCTGAAAAGTCTGAAGGTTGTCTCACACAGCAGAAATTAGTAAAGATAATTGATAATCCAAAAAGGTTTTAGAGAATATGAGTATTTGTTAAAATGAATTGCAAATAGAGAAATAGTCTTTTTTTTAAGTCCTCTAATTATCAAGGATGATGTTAGCTGAGTTCAATTAAAATTACTTCAAAAATAGTCATTGTTTTCCTTTTTTTATATTTACCACCTATAGAGTCGAGTCTTGTGAGCCTTAATTATTTATTCAAAGATTAAACTGGCATTATGCAGACTATGCTTCTCCTCAACATCCTCAAGCTAAGCCATGTGGGTAAAATTTGAAATCAATCAAACCATCAAATTGATATTACCTTAAGTTGTTTAAAGGTTATTTAGGTTATCGTGTAATATAATAATATATTATATATATATATAAACAACTTCTGATCAAAGATATTCAACTAAATGCTGTCATGTCCAATTCAGTCACTCACTAGAAATGAAGCCCATGATGAGCTTGGTAGAAACTTGTTCCATACTGTCTTAATTGTGGTGTCTATGATCACCAGAACAACATCTCCCTGGCTTCTTGAAGATGGCAAACTCATGCCTCTCTCCCAGGTCCAATGAACCCATGGATATGTTAGTAAGATTCCTGGTGGCTTCAAATACACTAGAACATTTGAGAATCACCGAGCTATAGCACCTTGGCTGGTGGGTAGCATTGGTATCATTGGTCATTTGCTGTATCCCTATGCATGCTCAATATTGCCCTTAACTAGGAGTGGGAAGACCTCAATTGCAATGCAGATCTGAATTTTAGAGAGATTCAAATGTACAACTTAGTCACTGAGGGGTGGCCCTGTGAATACAGTGAGAGTCTCAAAATCTCAGGGTTAGATGTCTCACTTTCAGTTCCCTGGAAGTCTCTGAAGGTCTTCCTTTGGAGATTGCATCCAGAGGGTTTTACATGGTTGAACTGAAGGTAGATTAACCATGAAAAGATCGTGAATGTTCACCCAACAATCCATTCTAAGTACAGCTGTGATTTGAGGACAAATTGTATTTACTCTCCAGGTAATATGCATTTGAATCTTTAGTACTTGGAATTAAACTCATGGCAACTAAAATAGAATGCCTATATGTTTTAATAACAAATTAAACCAGGGCTCATATGCCTTCATTTGATCAGAGTAATGTTTTCACAGCACAGTTCTAACCAAATCTTGCAGGTTTGCTTGTGTTAATTGTCTCTTATGCATGGTAATATTCTAATGGCCAATGCCTTATACACTCTGCTTTTTTTTTTGTAGACCATTGTTTATGTAGGATTATTTTACTTTACACAATTTGCTAACTCAAGCAGATTTATATGTGTTTCTTTCCATTTTAATGTTTTTTTAGTATAATGCATTATGCCCTAAAGGAAGCAAATTCTTCCTTGGCTATAAAACAGACAATGTGAGATTTGAGGTGTTAAGAACTATTTTGGAAATCACTGCTTCTTCTTCCTTGAGATTTTTTTTATACAGCAGCCCCTAGAGGCATCTATGAAGTATGCCACCTCCTGAAACAATGCTGACCTGTAGTTTGTCTAATGACAAAATGTATAAAGGATGTATTTGGCTAACACAAATATCAACACTGTTATTTTGAGGGAAAGGGGAAATACATTGTTTGCTTTCATACAAGAGCAACTATGTCATAGACAAGGGAGAATTTAATAAGAAAGAGAAAATATCAGAGATATTTCAAAAACAAAGTAAAGAGTTTATTAACACTGCTAGTAAAGTATAAACTAAAAAAGCAAAATCACCTTCCCTTAATCTAATCTAGTGGTTCTCCCCTTCCTAACTCTGTAGCCCTTTAACAGAGCTCCTCATGTTGTGGTGACCCCTAACATAAAATTATTTCTTTGCTACTTCATAACTGTAATTTTGCTACTATCATGAACCATAATGTAAATATCTGATATGCTACTCCTGTAAAAGGGTCCTTTGACCTGCAAAGGGGTCAAGACCCACAAGTTGAGAGTTGCTGATCTAATAGACTCTTAGAATCTGAGGCCAGAGGGGTGAGTCTGCAATTGGGAGAGCTGGCTGCTGTTGCAGAGGACCTAGGTGTGGTTCCCAGCACCACATGGCAGCTCACAATCATCTGTCACTCCAGTTACAGGGGACACACACCCTCTTCAGGAGTTTTTGGGGTCCGATCACACATGTGCTATACATACATACTTAACACACATAAATGAAAATAAATAAATCCAAAAATCCCAAGAAACTCATTTTAGATGTTCTCAAGAACTAGCAAGTTATAACTGCAAGGGCATAGGAAGTGTAATCTAAGCAATGGGAAGAATTTGACACTCCAATCTTCCTTCAAGCAATACTTAGGGCCTCTGAGTTGTAAGATTGGTCTCTGCCTTCTTCCTCCCTTCCTTCCTTCTTTCTTTTTCTCTCTCTTTCTCTTCACTCTTAAATCTTCTTTTTATATTTTTTTTTCAGTCTTACAGAAAAAGGAAAATTTGGGGGGTGGGGGGAACAGATAGTTTAGGAAAAGGTAAAATGTCTCCTGGTTTTACTCTAATGAAGGAAAAGGGATATTCTTTTCCTTTTAGTCAATTTTTTAAAAAGGTTTTATTGTTCTGGGAGAATGAACAGGAGGTCTACTACCTTAGCAGATGTGTCACATTCGGTACAGGGTTATCCAGTAGTGTAGGGTAGCTCTCTAGGGATTATCCATTTTCAACAATGAAGATTTACAGCTGTTGCATAAGCCAGCTTTTTTCCTTGTCATCACCCTCTGGAAACCACTATTCTGTTTCTTTTGGTTTGTTTGTTTTTGTGAGGCACAGTATTCTAGACACCTCTTGGAAGTGAAATCACACACTGTCTGTCTTTCTGTGATGAGCCTACCCCAGTGAGCATAATGAAACACTTGCCATATAATGCCAAATGAGTCAACTAAGAGATGTATCTTACACTATTGTTATACTATATACCTCATGTATGTATGTATGTATGTATGTATTTATAAGTATGTGTTTAGTGCACATCATGTGAATGCGTGCACATGTGTGTGTGTGTGTGTGTGTGTGTGTTTTGTGTGTGTTATGATAGAGAAACAGAGAGACAGAGGGGTAGAGGATGAAAGGAAAGAGGGAGTAATGACCTGGAAAAGACAGGGAGAAAAGAATATTTTCCTTAATAAATACCAGAATACAGATATTCTGAAAATATGTTAAATTAAAAATGTAAACACTAGGAATTGCTAAGAAAGCTATTAACAGGAGTAATAATCATTAAAACAAAAAGTGGACACTGTTTAACTTTCAGCAACATTTCGGGGATGCAGTAGGGGAAACCTGCCCACTCTGTGTTTTACTGTAATTGGGGTGTTATTGATTTTGCCAGGTGCTGCGGTCCTTCTCTGTGTATGCAACTCAGGATGTCATGTTTGGTCAGTTTTCAGATACCATAGCTGCATTTTCTGAGCCACACTATTAATGAATTTTCCAAATGTGGTTGGAACCCAATGGATTCCATGAAATACCAGCTTTTCAAAAATAGTCCATAAAAATTTAAAGACCAAAAGAGGAGCATTTGTTCTTGCTCAGAGAGAACTGAAAATCTGGTTGGTATATTTTGTCCGTGGACCCTTCTCCTCCTCTCTGTTTCTACCATGATGTAAGCAGCTATTCTCCCATGTGCCACCTGGCTTCTAATCGACAAGGCCTTAAGAGCAATCCACCCTGCTGGGTGTGGACTGAATCCCTAAATCTTTCAGCCTATCTGATTGCTCATATAGTCTCATGAAAGACTGGCACATGGTCCGACAGGTAAGCCTAAAGCCCTTGCTTGGGTATTTCTGAGGTTATTTTCAGCCTCATCAACTTCTAAACATAGAACCTCTGTACCACTTTCAGTTTACCTATAACTTCTCTCTTAGGGAGAAATTTGTAAAGAAATCTATATCATTTTCTAAACCTAAATTGTTAATAATAATAAAAAGGAAAAAGCAGAAATTTATCAGCATTTAATAAATGAACATCTGAATTTTACACCCAAAGAAAGAAAGGTTCATGATTATTTTTGGTGCTATCTCTGACCACTCAGAGTTCCTTGATATATTCAATAGGTTCTTTAACAAAAAGGTACATGCCCTGGTAGAAGAATCAAAAACATCCCTAAGATTTCTACTCCAAGATTTTTGTACACAGATAAACTCAGAATGTGAAAAGACATTTCTTTTCTTTGCCAGGTGTCTAAATGTCAGAATCTTCTGTGTCATTTTCTCTGCCCTTATTCTTGTGAGAACGTTAATGATCAGCAGACTGAACAAGGTTAGCTCGACCTTCCTGTCTGTCATCATCTGAACAGCAAATGTCATATGGTCTTGGAGGAAGGTCTTGCATTAGCTGTTTGTTTAGAAATATTTCTTCCAGGTTGTGATGTTTTTTCAGGTGCACATCACTGTGTTGTCTCACATCATTGTCCATCATTGGCACACACACACACACACACACGCACGCACAAAACACACATACACACACACAAACACACACACACAAACACACACAGAGCGAAGCAGACCATGGCCATTTGTTTAGAGTATTTCTTTCAATATTGATTTTCTAATTGTGACTAAATTCTGTGGGATATATTATATCTATCACGAAAGAATGTAACCATAATAAAGTAGAACTCCTAACAGCCATATTATGCATGACCTAATAATTCCAGAGGGGAAAAACCTCCTTACTGCCAAATGTTTTTATTTTCAATAATGTACTTTATGTGAACAGTAAGTCTTGCTTTTAGAGGTAGGCCCATTGTTTCTAAAACATACTTTGTTCCTGATTCTCTCCTAAAGCTCTGTCTAAGTAATTAACGACATTAATTCCTCTTGAAAGCTATCATTTGCTTTCCTCTATTTAGTTTTTCATCCATCATTTTCCAATATGCATTAAACTTCCTTCAATTATGATTATAGTTATTGAGATGACTGAAATCCACCCCTCCAAATGACAAAACAATTATTCACCCTTTACCCCCTGCTTAAAATGCATTAAATTTCTATCCACAACTGGAATTATAATGCATTTCCTAACTCTTATAGGAAACATCCCAACATTTCTGATTATTTCTTTTTCATCAATTGCAACTACTTAAACCTCAATTAGCAATACAAGCTTTGCAATCATGTATGTTCTATTCTAATAAAGAAATTATAATTTTGTTTCTGAGATGTTGACTCAGGGTATTCAGTGAAGTGGGCTTCCTTTAAATTACTTTTATTTCTCATTTTTCCTTATCTGAAAATTATCCTTTCATGCAGTGCCCTCCATGTTTTTAAAAAGCTATTTCCAAGTAAGTGTTTTTATTACATCCTAATCTTCATATCAATAAATATTTATTACGGGGCTGGTACTGTAGTTCAATGGTAGAGAGCTTGCCTATCATGCAAGGGGGGCCTGTATGACAGCTACTATTACTCCTACCTCTGAAAATGAATTATCAAGAATATATATATATATATATATATATATATATATATATGAAATTTAGTGCACTTGTCATTGCTGTAGATAGAAACATTCTTCTCAAATAGTGTGACAAGGAGATGTGAGGTCTGATTTGGGCAGGTAGACACATTTGTCTGTTATTTCAGCACATAATGACTTCTAAAGGTTCTCTATACTTAGCCCCTGTGGATTATTGATTTTTGTAACATGTGAAGATTATACAATCTTTTCGGTAAGATCACTGTGTAAGAATGTGGGTGGTTTATTGTATGGGCTCTAGCCCAACACTGTGTAGAATTTATTTGTGGAGATGAAGGTCACTTTCTGTGTTTCTTCACCTCTATCTGTAAAGCAGAGGAATAATGTGTCTGCCTTCTGGCATTTCTGCAAGGATTCAATGAGGTTGTCAATATGTCTTAGAGAAAATAGAATAGTTAAAATTAAAGGCAATAAGTGTATAGATAGTTGAAGTTGGGAACTTTAGAATACTACACACTCTTTACAATTAATACTAAGAAAAACATTTCTCACTGTTTCTTTTATGAGCTTCTTCTTATTTTTAAACTTTATTATTCAAAGACTCAGAGAAACTAAAGGGTTTACTCCAAGACTGTATTCATTTCAGAGAGTATTCATTCAACTAAAGATTCAAATCTAGCCAGTGTGATTTTTCACATCCATTTCCCTCCTCTACGTTAGGATGGCATGCAGTGACGGAGTATTGCTTATGGATGGTTACAAATTGAATGAATTTTGTTTCAGATTCATGTGCTAAAGATTCCCACAGAGAAGGGACCAACATTTGTAACAAACATGTTCCTGAGAAGGCAAAGAGAAAATATTGGAAACTCATCCATCTCATTTCATATATTCTTATGTTGTCCAACACTGAATGGAATTGCTGGTATACTCTAACTGCTGAGGTGTTGTAATGAGGAGCGGGCTGCGTTTCCGGCACCTGGCTAGCTTAACTCTCAAAATAATTACACAGAAACTGTATTCATTTAAACACTGCCTGGCCCATTATATCTAGCCTCTTCTTGGCCAACTCTCACTCTTGATGTAACCCATTTCTATTAATCTGTGTGTCACCACGAGGTCATGGCTTACCAGGAAAGATTCCTAACCAGTGTCAGTATTGGGCAGGAGAAACCTGGCATCTGCCACACTGCCTTCTCTCTCCCAGCATTCCGTACTGTCTACTCCACCTACCTGATTTCTGCCCTATCAAAAGGTCAAGGCAGTTTTCTTTATTCAACCAATGAAAGCAATCAAAAAACAGAAGGACCTCCTACACCACTGAGGCTTCACAAAATGTAACATATTTGGCAGTTCTCGAAATAAGATGGTCTTCAAAGCTGCTAGATAGTAGAGAACAAGATCTCAAGGGAGAAATTTGGAGCCACTCATTATGGAATGTTTAATAAGGAACTTGACTGGAGAGAAGCTCATTCTCATAGAGCTGTTGAATAGAAGACATGAAAGAGGAGGGCAAAGGGAAGCATTTTGCTCAAGGCAGGCCAGTGACAAACATGTAATAGACTTGAGACTCAGAGCTATTCATCACTCAAAAGCTTGAAGTTTATACTACAGCAAGAAGGTCTGTCTCCTTTAGAGAGTCAAAACAGAACCCCATATCAAACTTAGGGCAAATAGAGATAGTTCCCCATTGACAGTCTCTCCATGTTACACTGCTCACTAAAAAACATGTCCTGGAAATGCCACATCCATCCCTATAAATACTAGAAGAACAGTTCAACAGAATTAATCTTCCAGGCAGTCTAGGGAAATTCCTGCTGCAATGATCTGCCAGGTGGGACCCCTGGAAGCTACCAAGGAAAATTGGGCAGATGGGGCTCTTTTCCTAGGGAAGCTGGCAAAGTTCACCATCTGTTCTGCTAGATAACAAAACTTTCTATTTGGAGTCCTGACCTGGCTGAGCCTTTTCTTCCAGTGATTGTCAGAAAATCATTGTGATCTATGCAGCACCACTATTTAGGCACAATGGAGTCATGGCATGCCAGAGCTCTGCAATTACCTAAGTGTCCATCCCAGTCCTACATGCAGCGCTCTGGTAAATCTCACACCTTCTTTAAATGTGTGTGTTCTATGTGATAGGGCCAGCAAGACAAAAGAGGAATTCTAACAATTTGTAATATCTCAGATTAACAAGGAAGTACAGATGATGTTTCAAAACAGGTAGTAATCTTAATAACATGGCACACATCATAAATGGCACAGAGTGCTATTAGAAAAGATGGCAACAATGTGAGAAAGAGCAGGGAGCTGAGGAAGGTGGTAGGGGTATTTCTGAAAGAGGTGCTTCTGAGAACTCAGATCATAAGAGATTAAAGAAAGACTGGGTGACAGTAAGAAAGAAGATATGAATTTCATTTGTTAATGAAACTGGCACTGAAAATGATAAAGACAGATTTTCATAGGAAGAAGTTCGATGCTGGGAAGTTCCTAATTCCCAAATCATAGCTGCTAAGTGGATAAAAGAAACAAGCAAAAGCAAAAACAAACCCAATCTAGCTGCAAAGAAAGATATTTTGAAAAGTTGATTTTCACATGGGGAATTGCCAGAAAAGATTTTAAAGGCATTAGGAGAAAGAAGTTAGAAGACTGACTACAGATCTAGTTTTATAGTACTTATCCCTCTGTCATGTGTCATTGTTTTAGTATTTGATTCTCACTTCTTATTGCTACAGCAGGTGGGTGGAGACCACAGGTAATCATAGAAGTAGAAATTAACAATGTGTTTGACACTGCAAATCACTCCGAAATCATCTGGAATTGTTAGCTCCTAATGCATCCCTCTCAGTGGCAGAATTTAAGGTGATGGGCATTCTGAGGCTATCATTCCAGTATTCCTGGGAGTTGTTATATAACACTTTTCCATTCATATTCCATCTGTGTGGCAGTGAGCACTAATTATACTTGGCTCCAACCATGCTATAGCTCCAATAACAAGGTTGCGACAGCACAGAATGATTGGGTATATGAACGACTACTTGCTGCTCTTACAGAGGGTTGGACTCAGTTCCTGACACCAGCACAGTGGCTCAAAATCATATGCAATTCCAGGTCTGGGGATCTAATTCCATGGTCACCAAGCAAGCATGCAATTCATGAGCAGATATATAGACAAAATACCAATATGCATAAAATAAATATGAAATAAAAATAATATCACACCATTTATAATACTTCTCTGTCTCTTCATCATGATCAAAATATATTGATGTGACTAAACAAATTGAGAAAATGTTTTTGTTTTTTTCCTTCGAAATAAATAAGATTCATTGCACAGGCAATATGTACAGTCTATGGTGCTAGAACCACTATCCACACAGGTTGGATATTTGGTCAGAGTAGCATTGCATTTGTACATCTTATCAAACCTCATTTGAAATCTGGTACACTTAATGGTATCTAGGTGAAAGTTTAATAACACTACATTTCTATGCTGCATACATCCTATTGTTGTTTTAAAGGCAGAACAAATGAGAGGCATAATATATGTAAGTTCAGTCAATGCAATTGTGGTAATCATCCACGGCAACCAGAAGATATAGGCAGCCAGTCTCATAGGTTCATTTCTTGCTCACTCGTCCATATGAAAAGATGAATTGACTCCCACCTTTTTTTTGGTTTTCTCCCATGAAGGCACCATCCCAGTTATTCCACTATAATTATCATTCACCTAATTACCCCGGGGTTCATACATTTCCCAAAAAACAACTCAAAATTGAAAAAAAAAAAGAAATCAATGACGTTATTCAGATGAAGTGCACAGACAACCTGATGTGGAGAATTTCATTTGGGAATGATGAGTAGGAGGCATGACAGTGAGCCGAAAGAAAAGAGTAATTATTTGGTCCTGCCAGGGGCTGTTCAGGACAAGTCATTATCGATCTCTCCATTGATTTTGGTCCATTTGACTAAGATGCCCTCCTAAGTAAACTGCCCCAGGAAGCTGTTCCACTTTCCTCTGTTCATGACAGACTTCCTGCTGCGAGTACTGTAATGCCAGCTCATTCTCTGTGCTTGGGGAAGTACCCATCTCTTTGTGCTGTCTCCAAACTCCTTTCTCGCCATGCACAGAGCCATGTGTGGAGTGCTCACTCCAAGGGTCCTTTCCTTTCAGCTAGGTTTCCATCTATTTTTTTCTTTAAAGTGAGATCTCTATAAAAAATGTAGTTTTTATAAATGGATAGAATCTGGTCTGAAGATTATAGATACACCTATTTTCTCTAGTTCAGGTGAAAAAACCTGAAGAGTGCTGGTTTCTGTTTCAGGCTGAGATGAGAGACCTCTGCTTTGACATTCATCTCTCCTGATTCCATTGTCTAGCACAAGTCAGTGAAGCTTTCCTGACCTGTGATTTTATAGTTACAATTTCTCCTTGCAGTTCGATTTGTGTGCTTGCCTATGCATGTGTAGGAAAATCCTTTGACTTCTCACTCCCTCTTCCAGTGGGAGAAAGGTGCGTGTCAATTCTCTCCCTTTGCCTTTTATCATTTGCTCTTGTCCTCCTTGCCAGAGGTACAGTTTGCTACTGTGCCTTCAAATCTGGCTTTGATATGGCTATAGAATTTGAACACATTTCTTATTTGTTTAAGCCATCGTGTCTTTGTTAATTAAGATCAATATGGATGACCCTGGTATCTAACCCAGAGAGTTAATGAAGAGGAAGAAATGAGCTGCTGCATGGGAGGTTGCCCTGTGAGTGGTCTGTACCCAGTGATTACCAAGCTGGAAAGGATGTTCTTATCTCCCACTTTCATTGTGTGTCCTTGGAGCTTCATTGCCAGGGGCAGGGTTGGAAGGATTTGAGGCTTGCTTAAGCAAGGTCAGAATTTGGATCCTTCACAATAACTGTTTGAGATCCACACAAAAGGTTTTAGAAACCTCAGACATGTAGTAATTCTGCGGGAATGGAGCTTAATAGCTGAGGGAAAGAAGCCAAGCCTAAATCTCTACGGAAGGGCATTCGACCTGTGTTCAGCATACAGACTAGGGTGTGTTTGCCTGCTGGGTTCTGGCAGCATTTACTGAAGGATGAAATAGAAGTGTTTTCCCAAACAGAGGGCACCCTCCTCCCCTAAAGAGCCAGAGTCCTCATGGTCCTCAGACAGCTTAAGATGAGCCAATGAATAAAGGGGTGAGTCACAATTGCAGAGGAGGAAACGGACCAAGATGTGATGAAAACTTAACAAGGAAGTAATGATTTGCACTCATAAAATCTAGGCACGGTGGCACACACCAGCGATTGCTCTGTGGGGAAGTGGGGAGGGGAGCAGAGATATACAGGTTCCTTGACACCTGAATTGCCAGTTTAGCGGAATCTTGGAACTCTAGGTCTCTTGAGAGAGACTCTGCACACCCAAGCAATGACACCTGAGGTTGACTTTAGGCCTCCATGTGCATGTGCCTACCCATAGGTATAAGTCCACACCCTAAAATATCAAAATAAAGAAATGACCCAAGTCTTCCTTGGACAGACATTTCTTATATACTTGCCATTGGTTTTTCACCTTTATCTGTTCTACAAATCTATTCTACCTTAAAGGGATGCTTTGGGGTGTGTATTTGTCTGTGCACACAGGCACAAGTATCACATATATGTATGACATTTGGTAGAGATAGATTTCTTTAACTGTCCTATGTATGGAAAGGATTCCACTTTGGACTTCTATTGGAACAACCCTTACCACCTTATGTAAGATACCTACTTCCCCTTACCTCATTTGTCAAGTATTTATTATGTGTTCAGCAAACAGGAGAAAAGAAGCACCATGATACGGATCAGACAGTGAGCAAGCTTCAGACTTTGATATCAGAGGGCTGACTCAATTCTGTTCCCTCTCTCCAGTAGGTTCCTAGATGATCTGCTGGGGCACAATAGGTACTGTGGGGTTCAGTGACACACTAGTCACATTATTATTTTAGTCACTTTTATGTCAGCGCAGGTGCACACATGTGTGTGAGGGTGCCCACAAAGGTCAGAGCAGAGCATGAGACTCCTTGGAGCTGGAGTCATGGACTTCTCTGAGACACATGCTGTGTGTGCTGGGATCTGAACTCTGGTCTTCGTGATGAAGCAACATGTGCCCTAACACAGTGAGCCATCTCTCCGGTCTCTGATCATATATGTCATGTATGGTGTGAGCAACAGAAAAGCTCTTCATAAAACAGCGGGGCCTTCAGTGAGTGGAATCATGCTTTTGAAACAGTTTCTCAGTTAAGGAGAAAGAGCAAGAAAATTTAGTGTGTTAACATTCTTAGTTCTTTTAGGATGCCCTACAAAAACACCATAGACTGTGTGGCTTAAATGAACAACATAGTCTGTAGGTTAGGAAATTCCAGTTAAAGACCAGGACAGACTTGGTGTCAGGTGACAGCCCACTTCCTAGTCAATGGTGATGTTTCATAGTGGTTCATAAAATGTGAGCCTTTTGTTTTTCTGTGTGTTTATAGAGGTATTAATTCCATTTGTGGAGACTCTAAGACCTAACTGCTTTCCAAAGACTCCATAACATTACAGATTAAGATCTACAGATATCAGTTTGAAGTAAGCCATGGTGCACATAAACATTTAGTCCAAAAAGAATGAATTAATTCTAATTTTTAAGGTTAATAACTTATAACCTCCTATGTCATCATTAGTTAGGAAAAGACATATTCAACTTGTGAGAAATCTCTGTATAATAATAAAATTATATGGATCATTTCAAATGTCAAATATCATTAAAAAAGATTCATAAGTAATACTATAAACAGACAGACCCTAAGTGAACTATCCACATAAACAGTTATACACATGACAGAATTGACCTTCAAGGAAGAAGGATTCTTCTTGTCTTACTCTTCAAGTCCACAGTCTTTCGTGGCAGAGACATCATGGTGTCAGGAGCTTGAAGCAGCTGCTCACATTCATCCACAGTCAGGAAGGCAGTAAACACAAGGCCGTGAACCCCCGTGTTCAGGACATATTATCCTTTCTGTTTAGTCTGGATCTAAGCTCCTGGAATTGTGCCACCACCTTGATAGAGCTCACACAACTCCTAACTCATATAACTCCATTTAGATAATCCCTCGTGGTCTTGCCCACTGCTTTGTTTCCATGGTGATCCTAAATCCTATCAAATTGGCAATCAAGCTTAACCTTCAAAGATCCTCTTACTACTTTCAGGAAATACATACTTAATTTTTAGATAATCTGAAAATGTTAGGAGAAACTGGGAAACAAAATCAACCTAGAAAACCAGCACAGACTACAAAGGAGACATCATACTTCAAGATTGGCACATCTTTATAATTGTACAGTTTTAAGACAAATAGTGAGCATTTGTGGTTGCTATACATTTTCTACAATACTGTCATATTTTTACACCCACTGTTTATGTTACAGACGTCCTATTAAAACATGCAAATTTAGTAAGGCAAAGATTCTTTGAGTTTTGCCAAAACCCCACAATCACAGTTATTATTTGAGTTTAACAATTCTATTTTTATTTTTTGAGTTTGATAGTAAGAACTTAACTCTGCCTTTTGCAATGTTACCCTAGCAAGACATGAGAAACATGTCAAAGAAGAGCTTGTCCACTTGCAGGGTTTTATTCTACTTTGAAAAACATGTTAACTAAATTATGAATAGTTTTGTGATTTCACCTGCACCAGAGGATATTCTAGGAGAGCAGGACTGATTCATGATCCAGATGTGTGATGTGAAGAAAAACCCTCTATCAACCTTAGTTTCCAGTCAGGTGGTGGTAGATATTATGCACAAAACTACTGGCCTCAACCAGGTGTGGTGGCCAAGGCCAACACATTGAAGGATGAGACAGAAAGATAGAGAGCTATACTAGTGTGCACAACACAGTCATTAGTTGACAGAGAGAGTGGGAAGGAGGAAAGAGAGGAGAGAGAGCACACGTGTGCACACTGATTGTAATGTAATGCACACCTACAATCCCAGCACTCTGGAGGCTGAGGCAGGAAGATTATCAAGAGTTCAGGCCAGTCTCAACTACCAAGTAAGTAATAGACTAGACCAGACTATATATATAGTATTATAGTCTGTCTCAAAACAAATCAACCAACAAAGAGTCCTCAAATACATATATCTCCCTGCATTCCTAACTCCTGAGCTGTTTTCAGAGGACTGGGCATTAGCTTATATGTCTTAGAATACTTTCTAAGTAAGGAAATGAAAGAGAGACAAATAAATGATACAAACCTTCTACCTCCACCAAAGCCAAAAAACACTCGAGTTTAATGTAAAATGTGTACTTGTGGGGCAACTCGCAGGATTTCTTTGGTAATTCCTTTACAATAAGAACACTGTTAGAGCCTCTTGATATGTTGATATTTAATAACGATTAAAATGATATATTTTTTATTCCAAAGGAATTAACATGTATATTTGATGATGAGCACCATTCTAGGTTGAAGTGATTGGTAAAAATGGGAAGGAATATTTTACCTTTACTAAGCAACCTATGGTATGAAATGAGCCACTGACAATTGAAAACATTTAGTTTATCTGTGTTCACAAGATATCATGAGCATATATCTGATAGAAGCTCGCCGTAGGAAAGGACGCAGTGTGCTATGAGGGAGTGCTGGCTATGACTGTACTTAGAAAGAACATCTGTGTAGAGGAACTGCAGATGCAAACACCTTGAGATCGAAGGGATCAGGTTCCTCACTCAAAGCAGAGAAGTCTCCTATACCCAGAAAACACATAAAGAGGAATGTCTATCAGACAGACAAGGAAGGCAGGGAGTCTGAGAAGGACTTTAGCTCTTGTTGCCAGGCAACTGCTCTGCAGTGTCTGATCCTGCTGTCAATATGTGTTCAGAACTTACCTGTAAGGATGCCTACGTAGATGCTACGAAGTGTAACTCAGTGTCCCCTCCATGGCACTTCCTCAACTTACCATCTGCCACTTCACCAAAAAACCAGGTCATTTCCTTATCCTTCTGCTAGTGAGCCACCTGAGTGAAAGCAATGATTCTCTTTACTCAGCACTTCTCACAATCCCCTAGGACCATTACAGAAAGAAACACTGTTCACAGAATCAGTAGAAGGTTTTGGGAGCTTGTTCATGTGGTAGCATTGATTATTTCATTTTCAATAGCCCTAACTTGAGTAAAATGCTCTGCCAGTTACAACTGTTAATACTGTCTATTCAATTTTCCAAGTTAGATCTGGGAAATGTAGCACAATGCGAGGAGTTCTTGCTTAGAGTCCTCAAACTCATAAACCTCATAATCGTATTGTTAGGGTCTTATTTTTAATTGCACAATAATTCCGAGCTGCATATGCTACCATATTAACTATCTTGACTGTGAAGGTTAGTAGTGAAAAGTTCTATGACTTTATCTTACAAGCCTGATGCATAGAGTCATTAACAAAAAGGTCACCTTGCCTTCTTCCAGCCAAAACACAGCCAGCATTCTCTTTTCTTTTAACTTGATGATTTTGTATCTTCCGTAATTGGAATTGTCTAATTCTATCATTGTATACCTGGCTTATTTCACTCAGGGACAGAGAAGCTTATTATCTTTAGTTTCACACTTCACCAAAGCAAGGAGGCATCAGTTAAGTTGCCTAAAGCTACTCAGGCCTAGAGTACCTGCGTAAAGCTACTCAGGGTTAGAGTACCTGCATAAAGCTACTCAGGGCTAGGATACTTGTCTAAAGCTATCAAAATTGAAATAACTCATATTGATGTTTTCTGCTAATAGTTGTCAGTTTATTCGTGTGTGTGTGTGTGTGTGTTTGTGTGTGTGTATTGTAACACAAAGGAAGAAAAATAGTTTAAAATGTCTCAAACCCAATGTTAAGTCTTATATGATCAGTAGAAAACAAATGGGGGCTCGACCACATTTTCTATACAAATGAAACCAGGCCAGACAGGCTGAGCACACGTGTATCTCTGGAATGCAGAGAACATGCTGGCTCATCAAGACTGACCTAGACATTTAGTAATATATGATCAGACAGACAAGGTGGCCTTTTTTTCGCTTAGCAAATTGAGTTCAGAAGATATTGTTGGCTTGCCTTGAAAAATCTAAAAGAGCTTTTAGAGCAATATAGTTTTGAAGTCACTGACTCTGTGGAATATTAGAAAATTATATCCTAGCTAACTCACCTTCATAGCTTCTTACTGTCCTACATAAACACGATATGGAAAACTTTTGAAATCAGAATTTTTCAGGGGCATATTAGTACAATAATATAGAGACTAGAATGTTGCTTTCCACTGTCTTACCACAGGAAAAAGGGCATTACAGAGTTATCAATTCTATGGATTCAGTTTGACAATTACTGGACGCTAACATGCCATTAATCACTTGGGGTTTCAGTGAGGAAGGATTCAGAGCACACAACGCAGCAAGAGAACACTAATGGTTTGTTAGAATATCCAGAGTATCATTAGCTCAGTTTCTCCAGGTACCAGGAGTTCAATTCAGCTACCCTTGACTGAGAATGGCATGGAATTGGGTGTATTTTTGAAGCTTTAAAGAACACTAACATTACTATCCTTGGAGAGAAGCATATAGTTTCTATGAACCTAGGTTGTGATATGCTAGGTACAGTCCTGGGATAGAAGATGATCATCAAATCTTGGGTCATTAGTCAGTCTTCACATGTTTGGTGTTACCCAATGCCAAGTTGACACTTCAATAAAAGAGTTAATGTGACCTACTTCAGAACCTTAACAAGCACATGTTTGCTGTGGAAATTCTCCTAGAAGAGGCATTGCCATTCTCCCCAAACAGGAAAAACCCTTAGAGTTATGGGCCTCCAAAAGTGTGGTGTTAGAGAATTACCAGTCTTAATATACATGTATGTTCTGGGAAATGAGTAGGTCAGTCAGGTCAAAAAGCTTATGGAGAAGCAAGAGTGTCGAATGGGTGAATAAATAATTGTATCAAAGAGAAGCAAGAAAAGAAGGAGAAAGATGATATAACACAAAAATAAGGATTTTTTCGAGAACTAAACTACCTGGTGATGAGGCTGGATGATAATGCTTTGAAAGTGAGTACAGTTGATGTAGTCGGAAGGTAAGTGGACTCAGTGTAATGGTTTGGTTGAGAGTAACGTGGTGGTAATTTAAGCTAATAGAGTTCAAACTGGAAAGCCAGAGTAGTGGGAGATGTTTGTCAGGATGTACTTACACAGTATGTTAGAAACAACACAACCTTAGACCTCCAGGCATTTAGATTCCTTTTTGCTTTCTTCTGAAAGATGTTCAAATATGGTTGATGAGGAATAGATTGAGTGCTTGCTCTCAATGTTTTCCTGTCTCTCGGCATCTGCTTCCTTTCTGTAACATTTTTAATTGTCTTTTATTCTTTTTCTCTACTATTTCCTTAGTTTTGTTATAGTTTATTATTTTCTTTCAGTAAAAAAGAATTCCTTTAAGAAATTTGTTAGCCATGTATAAAAGCAACATTTAAAATCAAGTATTTACTATAGCTGCAGGAAGTCTTTAACCTAAACTAAAAAATATTTATAATGTTCAATTAAACTTTTCAAGACCTTAACAAAAATTATTGTATTATGGATAGGTGGTTTGTGTGGGATAAAAGGCTTGTTAATTTCCTGCTTTTTTTTATTAGAAAAGCTGTAACTTCTCTAACATAGTGTATCAGCGTGAATTTCACTCTTTCTTAATATGACATTCCCCCACTACAGCTGGGAATAACTGAATGCTTTAGGATAATAGAGTTACTGTAACCAAGTGACTAAATATAATTCAGCCTACCTGCACCATCCTGGATAGATGTCTTAACAGCTTACGACTGACAGTCACACATCTGTCCTTGATATTCCCAGCAAATCCCAGATTCATGCTGCTCATTTTTTTCTAATAATTATGTCACTTTCTTTTTAGATATTTTTACATAGTGAATAGCAATTTAAAACAACTTGTCTTGACCTAAAGATGGTATGCAGTTGCTAGAGTGCTCATCTATTGCGTCCAAGGGCTGGAGTTTGAGAATCCACATTTCAAAAACTGGATGTGGTAGAGCTCACCCTTAGTCCTAGCACCTGAAAGTGGTGTCAGGAGGGTCAGAAGTTCAAGATCATCCTTGGCTAAATAATGACTTTACAACCAGCCTGGGCTACATGTGACACTGTCCTAAGAAACAAACAAACTAATGATCAAACTATTCTTTCTTAGGAGTTTCCCTTGCATGTCAAGGAAAAACAATTCTCCGGAAGTCTTTTCTTAAGAGTTTGGCACATCCCTCTGGAGAAGAGTAAATTGCATCCTATAGGTCTCCCTCACTGACTGTGTTTTTATCCTTTGTATTTTTTGTGTCTGATGAGAAACATTTAATTTAATTTTAACTAATTGAAGTGGAAACAGCAATGTGATCTTTGTTATTCTGATCAACCATTATCAGTCCTTCATATGAGTAAATGAAACAGAAAGTGCAATAGGAAATGGAAATGTGTAGTCTTTTAAAGTTCAAACAGTGAAACTAGAGAAAGAAGCAGAAGAGTGCAGGGTAAGAACCCTGCATTTGTGAAAGTATTTCTTCTTTCATTATTATTCCACCACACCATGAAAGACATTCACAGAAACAAAATGGATCCAATGTAGTCATGACTTTGCAGATTTCTCCTTCATAGGTTTGAAATATACCCAAGAATGCTAAAACCTAATATGTAAAATCCATAGTTCTATTCATTTGATATAGCATACATTTCTTCCCTGCATTATTTTGAAATAAATGAATTGTTCTATTTTCAGGTCAACTAGTACAATTTAGTCAGTTATATGGCCATATTCTAAAACTTCTGGAATTCTATCAAGTTGTGACTTAGTTCTTTTACTTTTTTCATGAATACAACTTAGACATGTGTCCTAGATGGTGTTGGAGTATTAATTCAGTCCAAACACATTCTGGGCAACAAGAACAGTCCAGAGAGGAGTTGAACAGTGGAAAGAAAACAGTACCCATTGATACTGCTAGCACTTCACAGGAAGAAAACTCATCTCTCAGGCGTGTGCCTAGTGCTGCTCGTCCGTACAAGGCACGGTCCCAGGCTTCTTCAGCCTTCCTTCACTTGTCATATTTAGTCATGTTATTTAGCTCCTTGCTCCTGGAAAAACTGGTAAATCTGCAATCCCCTTCAATGTTTTTTCTAGAGAAAATAAAGTTGCATTGTTTCTTATACCACTCAAGTAACACTTAAAACTAAATATGCCTATTTCCAAAATGCATTTAATTAGTGGACACCAGAGTATTGAATAAATCTAAGTTTTTTAAAACTTCATTTATTCATTAATTTATTTGCATGGATTTTTTTTCTTACTCTGTAACTGTGGCTGGCTTGATTTCACTATGTAGAACAGACTGTATTTGAACTGCCAATGATCTTGCCGTCTCTGCCTCCCAACTGCTGGGGCCATAGAAGTCTGCTGTCACTCCTGCTTTATGGTCATTTTAAAATTCTCATTTTTCTAACCATCAAAATCAAAATTTCAGTGAGAAGCTATGAATATTTGTTGAAATGAAGAGATTTTACAGAAAGAACGGACTATGCTCATATAGAGGAAATAAATGATACTAAATAAAATTGTATCTAGTAGTCTTAAAATAACTTTAGTTGTGGATTTGTAATTTTCAGGTCTGTTTTACTTTTAAAATCTAAACACCATTCCATTTTTTCTTCTTAAAATATGATTGGATATGATACAATGCTATGAAGTATTTTAATGGTAATTACATATAACTTGGTTTTCTAACATCTGAGAAGACCTGAAGGAGACTAAGACCTATTCTCAAACTTTATAGAAACAGCTGTACAGGAAGGGAAATGAAATGAGGATCTTGTAGAGAAGACAGTGCTGAGACATTTGTCTCAAATGCTCACTATCATGAAATACAGTCTTTCCATGGTAGCTGTAGCAAAGCTGCCATCTTCCCTGTGGAACTCTTAGGCTATGTTTTTTTGTTTTGTTTTGTTTTAAAGATTTATTTATGTATTATGTATACAGTGTTCTATCTGAATGTATTACTGCACACCAGAAGAGGGTGCCAGATCTCATTACAGATGGTTGTGAGGCACCATGTTGTTGCTGGGAATTAACCACTGAGCCATCTCTCCAGCCCTCTCTCAGGCTATATTAAACCTCATATTGGCATTGTTCTTGCAGTAATGAGTTGATGAGGGTTCTCATTTGTCTATTTGCTAACTTGGTGATGTCTTGCTGTTTTCCACTTGTGTTACATTTACACTTTAATAAAAGCTGACTGGTAATAGTAGAAGCTATGAATGCTACTGAGTGCATTCATTGCACCATAGTCCCAGCTCATACTCCCACACACTCCAAATTAGATCAGGACCTTTGGTGACTTTTGTCTCTTTGAGAGTGTAATGCATGGTCACTTGTCAGGTGATTACATTCCAAGTAAAGAAAAAAAAGGAAGGAAGGAAGGAAGGAAGGAAGGAAGGAAGGAAGGAAAGAAGGAAGAAATGAAGGATGGAAGAGAGTCCAATCTATGTGAACTGCAATAGTGGCCACAAAGCAAAGCAAATTATTAGTAAATGTTCTTGATATTAATGATTTCATATTATCTTGATATAGCAAATCTTCGGTGTAGTCTACTATTTTTCATTTACTATAATATGTAATAAAAATTTATGCAATTAAATACAGATATAAACAACTAGAAACATACAAATGAATTCAAAAGGTAGGGAAATCTATGAGAAATCAAATGCACTATTGCCAATATACTGGTTGTAAAACTATATTGTAATTTTGGAAGATGTTTTTATCTAGAGTAGCACTCCAAAGTATTTCAGATACATGGGAAAGTATACAGATATGTGAGAATCTATAAAACATTCAGAACAAAACTTTAAGAGAATAGGCTTGTTATTGTTCTCAGCTGGCTTGTCAAGGGGAAGCTGCACTGAACTTCTGAATTAATGGTTTTATAAAATTGGGAAGAAAATTACATTTTTTCCCATTTCATTTAGTTGTCAAAATTCCCTGACTTCCCTAACATAATTTAAACATTCCTTAAAGAATTCTAGTAAGAGTTCACATTTCTGTGAATCTCTCTGTGTGTGTGTGTAGTAACAATGTTATGTTCAATAGATAAGTTTATTAAAACAAATTTTAAAAATTTCTTCCCTCTCCCCAAAATTTGAGCTTTCCAGTCTTCATTTTAGTTTCTGATTGGTATTGTTCTATACACGAGAGAGAGATAAATAAACAAGATAAATAAATAAACATGACCACCCTCCCTTCTTGATATATGTCAATTCAATTCTCTTTCCATGGGTATACACATCATGCTTATAAAAGCATGATTTTTAAAATTTAGATTGCAGTCATCATATAGAATGAATCATATAGTACCGTATATATTCTTTATTGGTATTTTTACAGAATATCAATTTTTGTCATATGTTGAAAAATACTGAACAGTAATACTTTTCAACAAAACATTTAGTTAAGAAGAAACAAACAAACCTAAAATTACCTATACTCTCTGGTCTTAGAAACTGAAAGACAGGTGGTGGTGGCACTGGTCCCAAAGTCAATCTCAACAATTTCCCTAGAAGCATAGACATTTAGTATTCATCTCTTTAGATCCAATCTCTAGCTAGTGTATCTGTAGCTCACAGTTGTCTGTCAGAGTAGACAGGGCTAATTCTACCTTTGCCAGTTTTTTTCTCTCTTCATGCAGCTCTTTTACCCATGCTAGTAAAGAGAGCTGAGGAATTGTAGCCCTTTTCCCCTTTGCAGAGCTATCCATTGTCTGCTGTGTCTCATTGGTTTCTGACCACAAGTCATCTCACTGAGAATGATTTTGAAGTTAAAAAGGAGGCTGAGATTATGAGAAGTAGCAATAATTAAAATATCCAGAAGCAATAGCCAGGCAACCACTTCCACTTGCTGTAGTGGAGAAACATGTCTTGAGTGAGAGTGCTTCCATTACTATAGTGCAGGGAAAACCAGTGGCAGTGTCATGAGTTCCCTTGTAGATGCCCACTGCCTACAACTGCAGCTCCACTGAAGGGCTTTCTCACCATGGAAGAGAGATGGCATGATGGTACCATGTGCCTTCCCAACTATCTCAGCAGTAGATGATACTTGTCTGTTGGTCATGCTCTATGCACTATGCACACCCTCGCAGGCTTGGTCTTTGTAACTGGATCTTCAGACAGCTGTGAGCTGCCATGTGGGTGCTGGGAATTGAACCCAGGTCTTCTGGAAGAGCAGTCAGTGCTCTTAACCATTGAGCCATCTCTCCAGCCCCCAGGAAATCTTTATGATATTTGACGATTGCCACTTAGACCTCACAGCATCATTGGAAGATGACAGATAAGTAGTGTTTTTCTTTTTGTTGTTATTGTTTGTTTTCTTTTGATTTTCTAGACAGGGTTTCTCTGTGTAAGAGTCCTAGCTGTCCTGGAACTTGCTTTGTAGACCAGGCAGGCCTTGAACTCACTGAGATCCGCCTGACTCTGTCTCTCAAGTACTGGGATTAAAGGCATGTGCCACCACCGCTTGGCTACATAATTTCAAGATAGGATAAACTATATTCACATAACTTTTATTTTGGTCAGTAGATATGCTAACTCTATTACAAAATTAGTTATTGTTAATCTTTTATAGTATAGTTCATTATTTAAGCATATATATATATATGCATACATATGAGAGAAAATAGAATATATATAAGGGTTGATACTTTTAAACCATCTTTATGAGTCTGGAATCTACCTTCCAAGGACAAGAAAAGAATAGTGACACAAAATGGACTCTATGTAGGAGTATATTTCTTTAAGAAGTAAAAGAAATCAGAAAAATTGCATATTAAAAATACTTTAAATTAATATAATCATTTTTAAACAGCACCATTATTCATATGACTAGAAATAACCAAATAATTTTCTGTGTCTCTAGATTGTCATTACTTACCACTACTAGAAGAAATTATTTTCCATGAGAATGCAGTCACATTTAAAGAAATTTTGCTATGCTTCTTAAAAATATTTGCTGATAAAATTCACCTACTCTAAATGGACAACATGTTAGTGTATCTAATAAATATTTGCTGAACACACTTCATACATCAAGAAAGGTGAAGTAGGAAAAGATGGTAGGCAAATTAAATGTGGACTATGCTCTCATGGAATGTTCATCTATCAACATAGTTTGGGCAATCCAGACAAAGCATGTATGACAATATAAAAGTTGAATATCTATATTTACAATTGGTGCATTGCTATTTTCCAGAAGTTACTCCATACTTTGATCATAACTTGGGACAAAAGGAGAGATAGAGTTGCGTGCTACACATTACTACAGCCAAACAATCCCATCATTAAAAGAATGCACATTACCAGAACAGCAAGTGATGTGTAAACACAGTGCTTTCATCTCTGGGAAGCATCTCCACCTGGCTCCCATGTTCTTGTCCAGGGTCCACTGCTAGTGCATATGCCCCCTTACCCTGAAAACGATACAAGCAGCCAGGGCTCTTGCTGAGGGCTTGATTTCAGCGCTGGCTATAAACACATAGACTTCTTCATTCATTCTACGGCTTACGTAGGTAAAGCTAAATTTCTAAGCATTCATTTTTTTTAAGAAGTGCCCTGACTTTGGACAGCCTTCAAGATGGAAGAAAAAGCATTGAATTTCAAAGATAACCTAATACAATACCAAAATATGTCTCCCAAACTGCCAAAAAAGGTGATATAGACATTATTTAAGGCACAACATTAGGAATTAAGTATTTAAAACAAGCCTCTGGCAACCATTTCTATCTCACACGGCAGTGTATCATACAAGCTTAAACATTCTGGTGATGTATTGCTCTAATACATTCAAACAAGTGCACACTGAGAGCATATTAGTGCAATGCATCACTGTGGAGGGCAGCTGTGTGGTGTGCACAGCAGTAATGGCTCCAAAGGGTTATCACTGCAGCTCTCTAGTCCAAATGTATGTATCCCCTGATTCAAATGCATGCCTAGCTATGAAGACAATGGTCTCACAACTTATAGGGTGAACATAGAGATTGCAATTCTGTTGCCTGTCATTGAATGTTAAGTTAAAGTCTAGAGAACTGTAGTATTATCTGTGGATATCCTGCCAGCATGGTGGGATAATTCAATCTGTGGTGTTCTTTTTTGCAATCCATACTTCTCTTCAGATTTGTCAGAGTGATCTTGGGTGAAGCTAATATTTGTATTCCTCTCTGGGGTAAAAATTAGGGGACCTTAGAGAGCTAGAGTGAGAAGATGTTACAGTTTGATACTCCCATTATGCATGTATCTAACCTCTTCAGTTCACAGTTAATTTGATTTTGCCTGCATAGAAAAGGAACCTTGGGAGATGAGTTTTATTAGAGATATGCTGAACCATTCAGTTTCCAAACTTGCAAACTGGAGGAAATTGAAAGCCCTTGAAGACTGAAGCTTTTGGTGCATATCCAAATTTTGCTTCGCATCATTTTTCTTGACAAAAACCAATATTTCAAGCAGTTTTAGAGACATCCTCTTACAATAATTTTCACATCTAGATGAATGTGGGATGCCTACCAGTTATTCTGTTTCTCTTGGCCAGATAACACATAGGCAGCTTTGTGTGCATGGGCTTTTTAAGTTCTTATTTAGTGTTTTTATTTATTGTTAAGTGAGAAAGATGTGAAGATGAGCTATTGTTTTTAGCAGAAATCTTCTATCTATAGATTAAGGCCTTAGACCCAGTATTGTCTTGTGCTAGAAAAAACTGTGGGAGTTCTTATACATGCAGCAACTCAAATGAGAAGATGTCAACAAGGCAGTGTGTGTGTGTGTGTTTGTGTGTGTGTGTGATTTGGATATGAGTGTGTGAGCATCTGTGTGTATGTGTCTCTCTCTGTATGACAGTGTGTGTACTTGTGTGTGTGTGTGTCTTTCTCTATTTCAGAATCGTTCTGGATCTCTGAGACTATGGTGTGTGGGTGTGTGTGCGTGTGCTTGTGTGTGTGTTTGTGTACATTTGAAATCTCAACAGCTCAAGAGTTGCTGCTCTGGTGCTATTCACCTTGTTTTTAAGGCAGGCTCCCTCACTGGCCTGAGGTAGACTAGGGTGGTTAGCTAGGAAACCCAGAAACCTGCCTGTGTCACTCCCCAGTACTGGAGTTACAAGCATTCGTTATGTCCAGTTGTTTGTTACTTGTTTTAGTGGGTTCCAAGGATCAAACTCGTTGTTCATGCTTTCATGACTGTAATAACTGAGTGATCTTTATGGCTCTTTATATGGTGATATGAGTTTGTTCTATAACACAATTCCTCAAGTTGTATTATAAGAAAAGTCATCAGATTCACAGTGGCATTTCCTGTTACACAATTCCTTATGTCAGCAACCCCTTCACTGAAGACACAGTGCCTTGAACATGATGTTTCATACCTGTCCTTTCTTACTACATCCTGGATAAGTCAGTGAAATTCATTGTGGACTCACTATAATGGTGTGTGCCATCTTCCCTCCTGAAGAAACATTGGAAGGGTTTTTTAGGAAGGTTAATGTGTCTGGTTCATCTTGGCCTCATGGAAAACTGTCTTTGATGTGTAAAGTTAAATTGCAGCATGATTGAGAAATGCACTCATAATTTCAAAAGTATGGGAAAAGTATGAAAATGGGGCTGCTTTTACTTTTCTTTGATTCATGAAGTGATCATTCCCCCATGATGAAATATTGCTAGGCCAAATCTGGTGGAATCTTGTGCGTGAAGTCATAACTGCTGAGAGTTCAAGAGTGCTCAGCCGTACCCTGTTCTAAGACAGTACTCCACAACACTTGCCCCTCCCCAGGCCCTTACACCCTTTCTACCTCTCCTTCATTTTCCTCCTGAGCCTTGGAGGGAACTTTGCCACACTTTTTAACCTACTCAGGTTTTTTCTCTTTGAGGCTTCTACTCCCAGTGAGAAATTTCTGAATTCTTGCTTGCTTGTTAGTAGTTTGGAGTAAATACAAGGCCATCTTTAATTGTGAGCCTCTACAATATCCAAACCATCCCATGCTAACCAATGACTAATATTGAATGTTATAAATACTTAGTTTTTCATAAACTAATTTAAAATTTACCACCATTACACGGAATGGTGAATGATACGTTTTTCTAGCCAAGTCCTTCTTCTGAAACTCAGGTGCACACACACGTGCTGGACATTAGAGACTTCTCATTATCCTGTATCCATCAAGTATGTATCATTCTTACTGCCTGCTTAGGGGTGGGATCTCTGCAAAGGCCAGTGATTCATCTGTTTAATCATTACATCTTGATTTCTTTGTCCAGCCTCTGACATACAGTACAGGGATTTCATTTTCTTCTCACCATCTTTGGACAATTTTTAATGTGATATAATACTATATTTTAAATTCACTCCTAAATATATTTTATATTACCCAATTCTATATTATTAAGACAAAGACAGAAATATTTACAATGCTCAGATGGGCATAAGTCAATTTCTCTTTTGGATAGACAGGATACAGGAGAGCTGTTTGTCCTCTAAGTTCTTTCTACTGAGATTATGAATAATTCTCAGGATGAAAATGTTCCCCCTACAGACCTGTCAACGTGTCATTCAGTTTGTCAGGACTGTTCATTTGTTAAGAATCGTTTGCTGTGATTTAATGTGATATAATAGAATGTTTTATTTTTATTAGCTGTGTGACTTTGAGGAAATTAGTTAGCTTCCTTAGCTTTGTAACTATGTCTGAAAATGGATATACAGAACTTTCATTGGATAACCGTTACATTAATTAGTGATTTCTGGAATAACCAGTGGTGGATGTTATTGCTATTACTAACATGGAGACTGTTGAGGTCATTCATAACAGACATGAACTAGACAAGTCTATAGTATGAAAGAACACACTAAGAAGTATGGTTTTTTGTGAATATTGATTTTTATTCTTCTCATTTGCTTCTGGGAGCATAGCAGGCATGAAATCAGCTCTCCTGAATATATGCAGGGTGTCAAAAAAGAGGGGTTAGGTTCTTGGGTTACCAACATTTTCTCTACAAACGCTATTGCTTTAGTTACAGAATAATCGAGGACTGCTCTCTCTTGCCAGCAGAGTTTAAAAGAGGGATTTCTGCCTGCATATACAATGGCCCTTAATTCCCTTAGTTCTTCACCCCACCCCTTTTTTTCTTCCTTCTTTTTTGTAACCCATGTGTTTTCTATTACCTGGCCGTGCAGTGCCTGGCAGCTGGTGCTCATGGTGCAAAGGGAGAGGCCGTGTTGGCTCAGCTCATGGGGCAAAGTCAAAAGCAAGCTTGCAGGCAGAGTTTTCACATCTTCAAGAAGTGTGTTTTCTAAGCTAGAAAGAGGCAGATAAGACATGAAAGATGCTTATTTTCAAAAATAAAAGTTTTTCAGCCAACATGCACTGAGAAGGGTTATGTCAGTATAGACAGCACATCATCATATGTACCTCTTTCTGATACTGGCACATACCATAAGCATTTGGAGATAGTCTGACTGGTTGTTATGGGCATCACCCTTTAGGGCAGTGGTTCTCAATTATCCTAATGCTGCAACCCTTTAATACAGTTCCTTATGTTGAGGTGACCACCAGTAATAAAATAATTTTGTTATTACTTTATAACTATAAGTTTGCTTTTATGAATACTAATGTAAATGTCTTATATGCAGTATGGTAGCTTGAATGTAACTGGCTCCCATATGCGCATAGGCAGTGGCATTATTAGGAGGTGTGGCTTTGTTGGAGCAGGTGTGACATTGTTGGAGGAATTGTATCACTGCAGGGGAGGACCTTGAGGTCTCCTTTGCTAGAGCTTTGCTCAGTGTGACACAGTCCTTTCCTGTTGCCTTCAGATCAAGATGTAGCAAGCACCATGTCTGCCTGCCTGCCTGTTGCCATGTCCCCACCATGATGATAATGGCTTGAACTTCTGAAACTACAAGCTGCCACCTCAATTAACTGGTTTTCTTTGTAAGAGTTGCCGTTGTCATGGTGTCTCTTCACAGCAGTAGAAATCCTAAGACATGCAACTTATCTGATATGTAACCCCCAAAGGGATTGCAACCCACAGATTGAGAACCACTGCCTTAAGACCTGCAACTTTGAGATTGTGCTAAGCTCAAACAGTCCATCCAGATCCCAAGGTTTCTGTCTTCCTCTGGATCCATCTAGAGATACCAAAGATGTCTCTACAATCAGCTGACATCTGAGAGTTCCTAGGATAACCCTTTTGTTGTTATCACCTCTAGAATCCCCAGAACCAGTATTCCCCTTGTTCTCCCATCACTTCGGGTTTGGCCCCTTTCCAGGCCTGGGCACCAATGGGAATTGGGGGACTGCCGCCTTTCCCTTTTATTTCCCTCACCTTCCTTTTAAGTTCTTCTTCAAAGTATCTGAATATTTTATCCTGTGTTCCAGGGGCCTTCTAGAGTTACTTAAGCTGCTTTGCTTTTCTGTAATATGCTGTGTGATTTATGGGCTCCCCAACCTATGTTGCAATTTTAACATATATTAAACCTTTTAAATGTTTACGTCTCTTCAAAGATTGTGACTTTATAAACAACAATGAAAAAGGGAGTTACTATTGCTTGATCTCATCATGAACTTTAAAACATTTCCGTCTCAAAACTGAGCACAGTTCTTAGTTTCTCAAGTGTCTTCACCCAAGAAAAGGGAAGAGGTATACTAGACAAAAGTCCTCTGAAGAAATAATTATGACTTTGAAGGGGGGAGCTGTGTTCACTGCACCTCAGGTTGGAGGGGCCACTCCTTTTTAATCTCCGCAAGATCCATAAACCTCAATTCAGTTCTTCAGATTGTTCCTGCGCTGACAGATCGCCTGCTCTGTGCCACGCCACCTTCTGATGGTGTCGCCAGGGTCAGCATTTCATATTGGGACAAACCAGTATCTCCTTTAGGGACTTCCCACAGTCATGTTGATTCTTTGAGATTTGAATTCTAGGAATCTACTGGCTGAATTCTACTGAAAACTTATTCACAACCCCACCCCCTAGTTTTAAAGTTTTGAGCTTTAAAACTAGGCCTCCTTATAAAAGAGTCTTTGCCAAGTGATTTCCTATAATTTAATAAAAATATTGTAAGTAATGACCATCTAGTCCACTCTTGCCAAGAGAAGATAGGTAGCATACTTTAGATCTTTAGGCACATGTCTCTTCTGGATCCAAGGTGATCGGACTACAGAAAATACCTTTCTATAAAATGATTCTGCCTATGGTCCCTAGTAGCACTCTGAGTCTTTATTTATCATGATTCAGGATACTCTGAACATTATTTATGGTTTCAGCTTCCTAGTGTGCCTTCAATAGATATGCAAAAATAGTTCTGTGTAAGGAGAATAGTGCTACATGTTACAACAGCTTATTTGGTTGCTTTGCCACAGTTTGATGACAGAAAACTATAGTCAAATAACTATGTGCTTTGTGGGACACATGTCAGTGCAACTGGAAAACTCAGGGCTGCTTTCTCCAGCTCAATCACACAGTGAAGCAAAGACTGACATGGGGAGCTAAGTGTTAGGATATTTACAACAGTCATCAGAGCTTCTGAAAATCGTCTAACATAGTTTGAAAAAACTTTCAACACATAAAACACAATAATATGTTCAAATGAGGAGAGAAGAATGTTTTAGTAATGGATTCTAAGACATTTTTCTAAATAACATGGCCATGCTCAGTTGACTGAGTATCATTAGCAACGTCAACTTAGATACAAGTACTATGAAAACACCCTCCATTTTATAGGGACTCAAAGCCTTGCATTTTATATTTTACCTGTATATGTTGGCCTTGCATTTTTCTCCTTGATATTCTGCTTTCAGTCCACGTTCTAACCCTTCATCCTCTCCACAAAAAGTTTTCCCAAGAGGCAAAGTTGCTTTCACCTTTTTAAAAGACTTATTTTTATAAAAGTATGTGTTGGTGTGCACATGAGTGCATGTGTGTAGGTGTGTGCCTGTTAGTGTAGGTGACTGTAGAGGCCAGAGACATTGGATGTCCCTGGAACTGCAGTTACAGGTATATGTGAACCACTCAACATGGATAGCTGGGAACTGGATCCAAGCCCTCTGAAAGAAGAGTCTTAATGATTGAACCCACTATTTAGATCCACTTTCTCTTTCACAATACAAGCTAATTACAGGTACCCCAAATAAAAATGGTAGATATTCTACAATAGACATTTTGGAAGTTTGCTGATTACTTTTCTGGTTTTCCCCTTTAATAAACCAAATAATCAGAAGTGTGTATGTGAATGAGCAGTGTGACTTGGGGGCATCAGATACTTGAGCAGGCTGATTTATCAGACAATATCTCAAAGGTTTGCTTTGAATCTTCTGTTGTTTTTTTTTTATAATCCATCATGATACTCTACTTTAAACATATAATTATAGTGCTATTTCGCATGAAGAGCTAAAGGTTATATTTTGCATCATATTTCACACTGGCTGATTGCTGCAAGAATTCTACCTATAGAATTGCAGGAGGTAGTCCACCAGCAGTGGACTATGGAGTGATTTTACTAGCGTCACACAGACTAAAAGCTTTTAGCTTAATTGATTTCTTAAGATTTGAAGGACAAGTGAACTAAATGTTTAAGTCTGTTTTTTATAAGGCCTGAACACTGATCAGAGATTTACTACAGTTCCCCAGTGGGTGTGAATACTCAACAAATTCAGTAGGAAAGTGATCAACAAGTCACTGGGTACAATCTCTCTCACCCTCTGCCTCTGGAGTTATGACTTGTTCCCATGAAAGTTAATGCTGCTGTCTATTCTTAGAGTCACTGTTATGAAAAGTTAAGTATTGCCCGCTTGGTAGACTGAGGCACTGAAGTCAGAATAAGGATGACTTACGTGATTTTTGAGGGGCTTGGCTTGCTTCTATGATATGATTAAGAAAAAGGTTCATATAGTCACATTTCTTAAATTTAAAATTGAATTCTACTATTCTTATTTTGTTAGCTGAATTTCCTCATCTATAAAGCGAGGAACCCAATTTTATGACAGCGTCTGGTGCAGTCCCACAAGCAGGCACCACAGACCTAGCATGTGCACCTCAGGAGGCTGAGTGCAGACTCCATTGGTAAAATGCTTGCATTATAAGCAGAAAGGTCCATGTTTGACTTAAAGAAAAAAATCTAACATGATAACTTGTGCTTGTAATCCCAGAGCTGGGGAAACAGACACTTGAGGCTCAAAGAACCATCCAGCAAAACCTATTAGATGAGTCCCGGGCCGATGAGATACATTTTCTCAATGAAATAAATAAGTAAAATAGGCACAGCACTTGTGGAGTTATATGCAAGGTTGACACAGAGGTCATGAATGTACATACAGGTGCCCAAATATGCATGTGTACCCAAACCACAACAGTCATCTCCACCTACGAATACACACAAATATGTGCACAGACAAACAAAAGTGTGCTTCGCAGAAAGAGAATTAAGCAGCAGAGTCTGTTCCATCAGCGGGTGGCATGAGGAACCAATAAACCAAAATGCATGGAACCATGTCTGACTGAACATTGTTTGCCACCACTGTTCTTCAGATAAAAGTAGCTTTCTTTTTTCTTTTTTTTTTATTTTTATTGAGCGCTACATTTTTCTCTGCTCCCCTCCCTGCCTCTCCCTTCCCCTTCAACTCTCCCCCAAGGTCCCCATGCTCCCAAAAGGTGGTTTTCTTAATGACTATTAGGCCTTCAAAAATTGTAGTGCATTATGGTAATAAACTTAATGACATCCAATAATGTCACAAAACTTCAGTTACTGGCACTTGTTTTAACAAATATACCAGATTGGATTTTTTAATTCTAGTAAAATAGGATATTGTAGTTCTATGCCATGACATTGCAAGCCTACAAAATATAAAAGGAAGAATATAAAACTAAAGCCGCTTTTATGTAGCATCAATATTTTGATAATCATAGACTTTCTTATTCAATTTTAATCATCTTTATTTAGCTATATATTTTCTCTACCCAACTTCCCTTATTCCCCCTCCCCTTCTACACTCTCCCATGAATCCTATCCTGCCAGTTTACTCAGGAGATCTTGTCTTTTTCTACTTCCCATGCAGATTAGATCCATGTACGTCTCTCTTAGGATCCTCTTTATTGACTAGGTTTTCTGGATTGTGAATTGTAGGCTGGTTTTTCTTTGCTTTATGTCTAAAAGTCACTTATGAGTGAGTACATATGACATTTGTTTTTCTGGGTCTGGGTTACCTCACTCAATGCGATATTTTTTAGATCCATCCATTTGCCTGCAAATTTCAAGATGTCATTATTTTTTTTTCTGCTGTGTAGTAATCCGTTGTGTCAATTTACCACATCTTCTTTATCCATTCTTTGATTGAGGGGCATTTAGGTTGTTTCAAGGTTCTGGATGTTATAACTAATGCTGCTATGAACATAGTTGAGCACATGTCCTTGTGATATGATTGAACATCCTTTGGATATATTGCTGGGTTTTGAGGTAAGTTATTTTCTAATTTTCTGGGAAATCACCATACTGATTTCCAATTCAGCTTTACCAGTTTGCACTCCCACCAGCAATGCAGGAGTGTTCCCTTTACCCCACATCTTCTCCAGCATAAGTTGTCATCAGTGTTTTTTATCTTGGCCATTCTGACAGATGTAAGAAAGAATCTCAGAGTTGTTTTGATTTGCATTGCTATAATGGCTAAGGATGTTGAGCATTTCCTTAAGTGTCTTTCAGCAATTTTAAATTCCTCTTTTGAGAGTTCTCTGTTTAGGTCTGTACCCCATTTTTTATTGGATTATTGGTTCTTGTGATGACCAATTTCTTCAGTTCTTTATATATTTTGTAGATCATCCCTCTGTCTGATGTGGGGTTGGTAAAGATCTTTTCCCATTCTATAGGCTGCTGTTTTGTTTTGCTGACTGTGTCCTTTGCTTTACTGAAGCTTCTCAGTTTCAGGAGGTTCCATTTATTTATTGTTGCTCTCAGTGTCTGTGCTACTGAGGTTATATTTAGGAAGTGGTCTCCTGTGCCGATGCATTCAAGGGTACTTCCCACTTTCTTTCCTATGAGGTTCAGTGCAGTTGGTTTTATGTTGAGGTCTTTGACAATTTTTAAAGTATTGTATTGAAATAGTATGTATTTTGATTTCCAAAATCTTAGTATACTTGACATTTTCTCAAGTATGTACCTATCTCAAACCTGTCCTGAATCTTCATGCTCATCTACTACATGTTTAATTTGAATATGATATTTAACTTTATCCAACAAGTCTTTTGAGAAATAACATATATTCACGCAACAAGCCTGGAATATTTGGGAGGTACATTTGGTTGGGGTTTTTTGCTGTTTTGACTCACACTAATATTATGTCAGGCAACACAGCAGCTAAAGTTTATATTTCATATTCCATTTTCACACTGTCTGCTTGATGTAAAATTGATGCACTGAGGGGCAAAGCAAACATAGATGGCCAACTCCAACAGATTGTCTGTGGCAATTTGCTCATCACAGACTCAGCAGAGAAGCTTGCCAAGTATAAGCAAACCTATCCACTTAACCACCTGAGCAGTGGCCAGGCTACCCCTTCAATCAATATTTCTGTGCTGGTAATTCCAGCCCTGTTACTTGTGAATAAATAAAGAAATTAAACAAAGAGACAGGACTGCTGTGGACAGCTGAGTCACTGACTACCAAAAAGAGCAAGAGATGGTATTAAGTCTAGCTACATTTTTAGCTGGAGGAAGGGACTACAGTCCTGATAAGGAAACGGCACTTCCAGAGAGGAGGAGGAGGAGGAGGAGGAGGAGGAGGAAGAGGAGGAGGAGGAGGAAGAGGAGGAGGAGAGAGAGAGAGAGAGAGCAAGAGAGAGAGAGAGAGAGAGAGAGAGAGAGAGAGATAGAGAGAGAGATTGTTGGCCAGACAACACATTGAAGAGAACAGGTATGATAGCTTTTCTCTGGGACAAGAGGACCCCGAGGCCATCCCCACATCAGAATGAACACGATATCCATAAAAAGGGGGAGCAGGATGACTGTTATCATTTTTAAATTAACAATATTTTCTCATGTTTATTTTCTTTAACATTAGATTTTAAATATGCTTTAATCCCTCCTAATTCTAGAATATCAATTATCTTCTAATAGACCCGTCTCTTCAGAGTCCAGATCACTTGTTGCAGAATATCCCTTTCCACACCTATGGTAAATGGACCTGTAGTGATTAGAGTTTATGGGAAACTACATATAAGTCTATGGTCAAAGAACTGGAAAAAATATAGTCATCTGTATAGTGTGTCTACGTCAGTTAGTAACTTATATGACCATTTCCCAATATTCAATGACTGATTATTTCATATTTCAAATTTAAAACATATCTTTTAGTGACTTATAAACATGTCTCCAAAATAAAAAGACTTAAGTAGTTACATGAGACTCTATTTTTTTAACTTGGCAGCTAGCACTTGGATTTTGCAGTCAATCAGAAAACATACACATCTTTCTTCCATACCTACTTCTCTCCCAAGTTTACAAAACCTTCTCTCCATCATCATTTGTGGTCTGTTTTAGATATCTGAAGAATTCATTAATTTATTCCTGACACCAAACTCAGTATTCCCTGGATTGGGCACACATTTGATGTTGGTATTTTTCATTTTGGTGAATTTTCCTTGGCAAAGGCTCTGCTCCTGCCTGGGAACTGATTGAGCTTCCACAGAGCCAATATGTTTCTCAGTTCTCCAATTTAAATGCTGCCAAGTATTTTCTAACATGTGCCATGAGAAATTCAGCTGCATATAAAACCCCATTCATTAAATAAACACTGAACTAAGCAACCTCTGGCAAAAGGCACACCCCATCTGACATCGGATGCGCTGGGGACCTTCCAAAGTATGTAATTAGATTGCCTTAAAACGAAATGCCCTTGTACTTAACAGTCATAATTGAAAAATAAAAGTTCCCAACCTGCAGTTTTCATACTTTTTAGGGGTTTTGGAATGAAAAAATAAACAATCAGATATTTCAATTTTTTAACAAACCTAAAGATGCCTTACTCTTCCCTGTAGCTCAAGTTCAATACAGCATGCATCTCCATCATGCTGTAGATTATCAACTAGCGGGTTGAGATCATAGAAGCTGCTTCATATTGCTTTAATAAATTTTAAATGAGCAACCTAAGTATTTCTTAAATATTCTTTGATGAAATATTACAAAAAGCGTCCTTCATAAAAAACAAGGTAAAGAAATTAAGGTAAACAAAATGATAAGATTTGGGGAGTATTCATGTAGACCTTTACATCTGAGGGTGATTAATTGCTTACTGAAGATATGCTTGCTCTTTACTTCTCTTAGAAACTTAATTTACTAACATTTAGGACTCTGAACAATAGTTATATTTATTTTAAAATGTATTTATGTGTATGTGCCTGGTGAGACCAGCAAATGGAGTCAGATCCCCTGGGACTGAAATAACAGATGCTTGTGAGACACTATGTGGGTGGTAGGAACAGAAACTGGGTTCTTCAGAATTGGAGCCAATGCTCCCATCCACTGAGCTGTCTCTTCATTCTAGGGCCTTCTTCTTTTAAGATTATAGTGGTGAAAATAATGGCAATCCTTTGCTTGGGGCCCAAAGTCAAGCAAACAGTACTGCGTATCTGAATGTGCTTGACTAAGATTGCCAATGGAGGAGTAAAGCTATCCTCTGGAAGGAGGAACACTACTTTACAAGGAATGTGGAAGCTGCCCGAGGTAGTGTTACTGGCTAAGTTAACATATGACTGCATGCACACATACACACGCTTGCATGTGGACAAAAAGCACACATACAAAGCACCCACCACATCTACACACAGACAATCTTAAAAACATACACCATATATTTCATTTATCGGGTAATATTAAATTGTAGATTTATACAATCTCCCCGTCCCCCCAGGAGCAATTCTACTTCTCAAAGTCTGTTCATTGCAGGTGCTGCAAACAGCACTGTTGGCTGTCTTAAATGTCAGCTCCTCCTGCTTGCTTCAGGGTGCCCAGCTGATAGATCGAGTGAGCAGTCCAGGGGAATGTTAGAGAAGGAACTGCTAGTCCCACAGTTTAGAAAATCCAGTATTAGATGACCAGAACACATGGGTACCAGAGGTTAGATAGAGGCTTCTTCCCTTTAGTGCTGACAATCACCATGAAAGGAAGAACCATCCAGAACAGCCTCATAGTGTGAACCTTTAAAGAAGAGACACTGTGCCAGGTCCTTGTGGCTATACTTAGACCACACTTTATTCACTACCTGCTGAGAACTAGCTTTGTGACCCGGGCAAGTGACCCTCCCGTCTGCTGAGATGCCATGCAAAGGAAATAAGAACTTCACCTCATGTGCATGCATCTCCAGGCGCAGGCACTCACTTCCTGTATCTTACCGCTGCAAGCTCCCAGGTGGCGCCTTATGATCGCCAGAGTAGAGTGAACAGGGTTACAACTGCATTTGCTGCTTCTGTTTTCCTCACTTGTTTCCTTTTATAGTTGCACATCCGGCCAATATTTTTTCTAGCATGAGGCTAGTTGCCTCAATACATTAAAATACAAAACATACTTTTTATAAGTTATAACTTTACTAACAACTACAGTAGTAAGAATGTAATTCTAATCAAGATGTGATTTTCTTGCATTATTCAGAATTCCCTTTAAAGCCTGATGTAGTGTTGCAAGCCTGTAATCCCAGTACAGATGCAGGAAAACAGATGCAGGAAGATCCTGAGTTCAAGGCCAACTCAGGATATAACGAGATGTCACAAATAAATAAAAAAATAAGTACAAATAAAAAAGATTTTCAAGGGAAGGGGAGAAATGTAATTATATAACCTCAAAAATAAAAAAGTCCCTTTAAGTGAATTTTAATATATAGCCTGGATATATTTGGGTTGTAAAGATCAAAGACTCTTGAATAGTTACAAATGTTTATTAGTTGCAAATGCTATTACAAACATTTATCATGTCCACAGAGAAAGCAAAAGCCTACATGTGCTACCACGTATGTACACTGTAGAATAACATAAATGGCTTAGTAAACATAGTAGAATATATCATAGACTATATTATAGATCTATAATAATTAAGTGATGTGGATCTGGACCATGAAGAAATAGCTCAGGTACAGATCTTTGTGTATGATGTGGTGCTTCTTAAAAATAATGGCAAAAAGTGATTCTAAAAAGCCACGTAAGTTCTAATATGTAACCATGAATGAAAGAAATTAATTTGTACTTTTAACCTTAAACAGAAGTGACATAACAGTAAGGTTAGAGACGAATGCCCAGAATCTGGAAGTTATAACAGGTTAGGTTCAGTGCTCTCTCTGACATACTTTTGAAAGAAATTGATGATGGGCAAATAACTAGAATAAGACAGATTTATCAAGGGTTCTAGAGATCCCCAAGCCCACCTTCCAAGATTCTGACAGGAGCTTTAAGCTCAAATAGGAGGAGTATGGGATAAGGGGCAAGGGCCTTAATTCAGGTTGTTCTTGTTTAGCTGTGTGTTAATCACTTTCTTAGCTCTGCTGGTGCTTGATGTATCTATCAATCTAGTTGTCAGGAGACAATTACTTGTGCCCCAGGATACAGCTTTACCATCTTGGCTAACTGCCCTCATCTGGAAGGGCCAGGAGGGCTTAATCTAGTAACTACCTCTGGAGATTCTGCTGCTCCTAGAAAGGGAATGACTGTTATTTAACCCAGTGAGCCCTCTGTGCTTTTCCACCCTTAGGGAGATGAGACCAATTAGACCAACACACTGCTTGATAATAGCACCTATGGATGAAGGTGAGCAGGTGACAAGGGTGCCAAGTGCAAGCATAGATTCAAAGCTTAACAGACCCTGCGGCCTAGGACAGGACTCGGTGCTTTTCAGCAAAGGCAGTTTCTACATACTTGTTTCAAACACATTTCAATCTCTTTAAAATAAGTTCTTACACACACATGCATACATGTACTTATAATAAAATAACAAATATTTTTTACATCAAAATAATATGCTTATCAAATATTCCTGGGAAGAATTTTATAACATTAAAACGGTAAAATGATGAGCATGCTGGGAAAATGGTTCATGAAAATGTCACAACCTTGGTATATGCCCAGCAAGGCACACTATATTATTTCAGTAAGAAAAGAAAGATTTACAGTAAACAGTAATTTATTTTATAAGGTATGTATAGATATATGCATACTGGATACATATGTGAGCAGGAAATATCTAAATACAAACTGATTATATGTTTTGTATTTATACTCATGGCCATTTCCTTAGAAAGGGTGTAAAATTTTATTGTAGAAGAAATTTTATTGAGCTTGTGTGGGTAAAATCGCAAAATAAGTTTTTATTGATTAATCTAGACAACACATTTGTTCTCACTGTTTCCAGCTCACAGAAACTATAGTGGCTTATGGGAAGATGGGTTTCCTTAAGAGTTTATGATCATCTTTCCCTCACTGAGACTGACAGGTGAAATATTTTTTGGAATAAAATCTCTAGCTGCTGGTTTAGAATCGAAATGTTTGGCCCTAATTTATTCAGGATCATGAAAGACCAATTCTAAACATATTCTTCATCTTCTAATTTAAACTTTAAAAATAATAATAAACACTGCACTTTGTTGTTCCTCCTTCAGTGCCTGACTGAATATCATTAGGGGGACACTACTATGCCCCTCTTCCCTCGGGACTTTCTCTTCTGTCTGTGGGAATCGGCGCTTAGTACGTAGCTAAGGCAGGTGTGGCATTGCCTGTGAAGAATCTATGGTTGCATCCTCTGAAGTTTCTATTCTAGTGAAAGAGGGCTGAGGAGAAAAGCTTTTCATGTGCTGCTGTTCGGGGCCTCAAGGAACTGTGTCTCTAGGAGGCATGGTTCATCCCTTTGTTTTTTCAACATTCGAAAAGCATTGAAGTCTTAGTTATGTCTCTGTGATAGGATATCAGGACAAACTTTTATAGTCACTTAGCTTTTTAGAGTCTCATTTTCCTCATTTGAAAAGAAGAGGATTGACCAAATTTATATTTTGCATTTCAAAAAAACTCATTTAAAAAATTCATTTCCTAACGACATTATGGAGTCAATGTTGTGAGTTGTTACTAGTCCTGATTCTTGTGCCATTGCTGATCACAGCACTGAAGGCTGCCCTATCGGGAACTATTACCCTTGGGCATTGCCTACACATCTTTGTTTATTGTGTGTGGGAAAAGCTAAAGCACTGATGATTTGATTTTATTATATTTTATAATTAATATACATGAGGTTGTCCAATTGAGTCTCAGACAAAATCTCTACATATCTTTTGCAAAGTATTGTTGAATTTCTTTCCCATCCAGATTCTAAGAAACTTTTGTTATAAATTTAAATGCCACAAGCTTTTGTTGAGAAATGTTGTTATAGTCTGTTTTTATGTTTTCTAGTCATTTTTGAAATTTTGGTTGGAGAAAGTAACGTATTTGGTAAAGATTTTGTCTACACTCTACCTCTGAATAGAATCTTACTCCTCCAGAAAGAATCCCATCATTCCCTGTAACTACCTGATACCTTTGAAATCCCCCATGCTCCTGGCCTGACACTTACTGTATAGCCAAGGCTGAGTTGGAGTTTGTAATCTTCCTGCCTCTGTCTCCTGAGTGTTAGGATTGGAGACCTCACCAAACTTAGTTTAATTTTCTATTTTTATTTAGTCATAAAGCAAGTAAATTATTCTTTTCTTTATATTTTCTCTTTTAGCTGCAGTCTGTATTCACTGGGACTGTTACAACCTGATAATTGCTAAACTCTGCTTTGAATTCAAGACATTTGTAGCATCAAATAAAAAAAAGACAATCTGAGTATTTTAGCCAGGAATTCTTAGGTTGAAAATTACCAAATACCATTTATGTATATTTGGTTGTAGTAATAACATTCCCTGATCTGCATTATAACTAATCATTTTTTGAGACCTAAACTCACTGTGTAAACCAGGCTGCCCTCAACCTCCTAGAAATCCAACTGCCTCAGCCTCCAAAATAGTAGTATTAAAAGTATATACCACCATGCCTGGATACTCACCTATTTTTGAGAGATGTATCACATACTATAATTTATATTGATATTTTATAAATATCAGTAATATCAACATTGACAAATTTAGTTTAAACAAATTTATATCTAACAGTATGAGAATTTTATATTTTAGTATAAGTAGCATGTGTAAATTCCTAGTATATATCACGAGCAGGTATTTAAAGGAAACTCAGTGGGCCATATACCACTGCACTGGGTATATGCATATGGGAGTGAGTAAAATTGCATTTTCTTAAGCATTTTACCTTAGTATGTGCCTAACAGTGCTTATCTGACTGAATTTAACATATCATTAATACATAATTTTAAAATAATTATTTAATAATATTGGATATAAGAATTTTAATACATTTTATTTTCTTTCTTGAGCTGTTCCTTGAACTATGCCAACCAAGTACAACTTCCTGCTGTTTGGAGTGGCTCTTCTCCTTTTTGTGGACTACCTTCTGGTCATGTTTCAGACCCCTTCACTGTCATGCTGAAAGGGCACATGGAGAGACCCCAGAAAGAGCAAAATTTAAAACAAACATATCCATGTATAACCATTCTCAAGTATGCAAGTATGGAAGGCACCATCAGAATGTTTTTTTTTTTTTTCGAGACAAGGTTTCTCTGTAGCTTTTTTGGTGCCTATCCTGGAACTAGCTCTTGTAGACCAGGCTGGCCTCGAACTCACAGAGATCCTCCTGCCTCTGCTTGTGCCATCACCGCCCAGCCACCAGGATGGTTTTAAAGGAGTCATTTGGATCCTCTGGATAGACTCCATCCATCACGATGCCTAAACATCTGCGGGGGTCTTCTTTCACCACCCTACACACTGTCAGAGTTCATTCTTCAAGGCCTTCATGAGTGCATGTTAGTTAATTCAAGAACCTCACTGAAATCTCCTAACTGATGAATATTTTATTTTAAAATGTCCTCATTTGAGTGGTAAATGTTTCCCTAATGATTTCACATCTCCCCACTCCCTGAAAAGAGTGGTATCTATCAGCTGCCTCTGCAGAAATCTTTAAGGCACCTCTGCATACACTAAGGTGGTCTAAATTTCTCTTTTCTAGTAGATCAGTGTTTCTATTTGTCTCAAAATAGGGAACAATATCCCAGCATCTGACCAACAACTGAAGAACATCAGAAGGACAGATGAAACATTGGGTCTTTTGTTTCTTGCCCAAATCATGAACACTAAGAGGGAAACCTGTACAAGAATTCACACATATGACATACCATTTCTTTTGACATTTTAGAAATTAGTAACATGAGATACAGAGAGGCAATTAAATATAGATAGTAGTATTAAAATTAAAATAAGTTTGTTTGTGGATTGTCAGCTATGCATTCTATAATTGAAGCTGTTTTCCCTGCAATATGGAACTAGTTTTCAAGAATATTGTCAAGATCAGGTATGATATTCACTACTGTTTACTTCAAATGTTAGACTACACCTAAAAATAGTTTTTAATTCTTGTATATTAAGCTTAAAAAGACATTTTTGAAGTCCTTAACATATAAAAGAGAAGGGAAAGACATAATAACAGTGTGTTAAAATTACACAGCAAATTAAATACAAAACAAATAAAGAGTAAAAACATAAATCAAGCAAATTCTGAAAGTTGTATCTTGTCTGTCTCCCATTGCTTGTTAGGTATAGGCCAATGGAGCAGGGAGGTGAAATTCAACATTTTCAATTCGTTTAGAAATATATAAATATTCTTCCAAGGCCTTGATTCTAAAATTAGATCTAAATGAATATTCACTAGTATCATCAATGGTTAAATTGACAGCATATATACCCACCCACCCCCACACACAGACACACACACAAAGACACACACACATATGTAGTGGAACTCAAATTTCTACACAGACAATTTTAAAGTAATCCTTTCAGAAAAGAAAAGTTAGCTTGCATGTGAATTCCAAGAAGGTTTGGAATATTTTCAGTCACTCGTTAGTCCAGTTTAACTAGACATTGTAAGAGAAAGTCTAACTTTGAAAAAAACGGATAATTATGGAATGTGGGTCCCATGAGAGAAACATGGGAACCTGAGAGCAAAGAGCGTATCCACCTCAAATTGCTTTTCTGTTTTTCAGAGTAGTTTTTGGTTAATGCAAAATGAGGAGGAAAAATGAACAGCATGGGTCTGCCAGGAAAATAAATTCCATCTCTCTAGTTTGCACATGGGCATCATTCACCCCAGAAGTAATTCACACTCACAAAATGAACTTGAGCATGAGCTTTTCCACTGTATTGACCAACTTGTGCACACACTGGATGTTCACAATGGTTAACATTGCCCTAGAAAAACACATTTAAAAATATGGAACTTTATTTTGAGGTTGGTAAATAATAACAACATTTTTCACATTCTATTTTCATTTCTAAATTTAATATGATATTTTAGTAAAGTCTCTTGTCTTTATATCAAACTCAGTTTGATATAGTGAAGGAAGAATTTGATTCAGCTTTTTAGTAAATATTTATTGATTGCCTGACCAAGGCCAGGCTCTGGCTTAGTACTAGGCAGCAGTAAGCAAGGGTCCTACTTACACAAAGATGTAGATCTAGACCAAGGAGGGAATTCATTTTGCATCTCTGTGGGGGTTAGATTGTATGACTAACTCTGAATAGTATATTTAAGGGGATTTGTCCTTTTTTCTCCTAGTATCTTTCTCAATGACCTCATTGCTAAGACACATAAAATTATAAGACTGCTACTAAAATCCTTGCTAATAGTTTCATTAATTCCCACACCCTCCAACTCTTGATTTGATGATGTCTTGTTTATGAGATATGGCAACTATATGTTAGAGAATTGGGTCGGTACAAATAACTAACCAAGCCAGCTCAATAGGAAAGGTTATTTTTAATGACTGAAAGGGGGAGGGGGGACTCACGTTACAAGGATGAGAAGTCCGGAGGTCCTAAGACACCGCATGGAGAGAGAGAGCACACCTGTGTTCTCTCCGTTTATCTAACGAGGAGTTCAGGTAGCCACACCCCAACTGGATGTGATTGGCTGAAAATTTCCCCCATAATCCCCCCCTTTTGTCTAAGTAAGATCGATCCAAACCCAACACAGCTATATACATTAGGAACAGATACCAAATATAAAATTACAAACAGTAAACAATATTAAGCAAGGATCCCGTGTATTTGTGTTACTTTCTTTGGTTAAATAAAGAAAACTGCCTTGGCCTTTTGATAGGGCAGCCTTAGGTGGGCGGAGTAGACAGAATGGAATGCTGTGAGAGAGAAGGCAGTGTGGCAGATGCCATGCTTCTCTGGCCCAAGATGGACACTGGTTAGACTCATATTGGTAAACCACGACCCCGTGGTGATACACAGATTATTAAAAATGGGTTAAACAAATATGTGAGAGTTAGCCAATAAGAGGCTAGAGCTAATGGGCCAGGCAGTATTTAAATAAATACAGTTTCTGTGTAATTATTTCGGGTACCGGGAGCTGGGCACAAGGGGCCCTGCACCGGGAACCAGGCGCCGGGAACGCAGCCCGCGCACCTCTTGCAACAACAGTACATAGCCCAGCGTCTTCATTTGAGAAATACCTATTCCTATGAAATGGGCTTGAGTATTTAGTTAATATGCTAGTATTGATTAGTGGAGGCATCTAGACCATTCAAATTGGAAAATGACTCAGTCCTAATGAATATCCAAATTATCTCCAAATACTAATATATAAACCACAAGGAATTATGAAAAATTACCAGGCTGAATAGCATGAAATTCATGATGAATGCTTTGGAAATCACTTGTGAAAAGCATTCTCTCTAGTGCTAAAGATTTCCAAAGAAAGACAATCCTAAGTCAACTTCCCCAAGGCGTAATAGTCCTTTCTCTTTTCAAGACAGTATTCTTAAGAATTAGTGTAATTCCTCTTTGAGATTTCTTATATTCATTTTCTCTTCTTTTGTTGTCAGTAGATGCTTGTTAAGCCATTGTACATGTTTATTTAAAGAATAAAGGATATCCTGCTCTTCATAGTAATCCTTTCTGATAATAAAAGAAAACTGAAGCCACAGGCTCAACACTGAGAAGATGTCACTTACTTGTTTGATGAAAATCAAATATAAAAACCAACTATATGCATGTACTTCATTTCCTAACTTATTTTTATAACTAGCAGAAAACTACAGAGGTAAATTTTCAGCTGTGATAAATAGGCAGCTATCTAGTCTCACGTAGGTTGATATAATTACTATTATCTAAGTCATAATACAGTTGACAGTGCCTTGTCTTTATAGAGATTTTTTTCACTTACATGGATTTTCTTATTTAATCATTACAACCATCCCATTGTCTGTCACCTCGTGGGACAGAAATGACCAAAGGCAGAGAATGAGGCCTATTGAGATCACATTCTTTGTAATGCCCACATCTGAATCTGAACTCTGGAAGCACAGTCTGGACCTTGAGCTCTTAATTGCTGACAAAGAAAGTGATACCCACTATTACCATGTAAAAAACTCATCTTCTATCTTGGTTCAATAAAAGAAATGCCTAGTGTGTTGGTTTGGTTGACAACATTATTTGTGAGTAAATTAATTTATAACATGACAGTATTGGTTTCAATGAAACTTTGGTCCCTTAAATGGTTTTATACTTATCTGAATACAAATAACTAATTCACCCTTAAGTGATTATATGCTATATGTTGTATAAATGTGATTATCCATCATATGCATTTTGCAGAGAAAATACATGATCCATTATCCTTATTTCAAGATACTTATTGATTTTGCAAATACAAGGTAATAGCAGATGGATGATATTAAGATCCTGCCAATGAGTTTACCCAGTGTATTATTTGATGTCCAAAAAGTCCTGTGATTATCCTCAGGTGACCAGAATCACCATGCCCCTTTATAAGTAGTGCCTCGGCAAACAAGAGTACAGGACAACATTTATCTGACATTTGCATAAATCAAAAGTAAAGTAAAATACCAGCACCACAGACTGAATAGACTAGTGAAGACTACTTTACATGTAGTAGCTTTATGTCCCTAACAGCACTCAGCTATTAGCTCAGCACAATGCAAAACAAGACTTTGGTGCTTCAGTTCTAGTGGGGATTTTGAGGAATTTCAGCCTAGCAAATTCTCATAATTATTTTGCAAAGGAAAGATAGACAATTGATATGGCCATATCACTATCTTTATATTTCACTTAAAAAATCAAAATTTTATTTGCTGTTTCTGTTGTTTGGTGAGTTGACAGCTGATATTTACTTGTTTGAAAAATATTATACAACAGAATTAATTAATATTTTGTGTTTTTTATGATCGACTTGAAAATTCCATGAACTGCAGACAAGTTATACACATTAAAATATGGAATGCAGATTCTCACTGCTGTTCTCTACCCACAGGTTGTATATAAAAATAATGATGTAAGGCTGGAGTTATCTCGACTTGCCAAGCAGGGAGATCCTAAGATGAAGATCCATGGAGTGGTGGCATTTAAGTGTGAAAACGTGGCGACATTAGATCCAATAACTTTTGAAACCCCAGAGTCTTTCATTTCTTTGCCTAAATGGAATGCAAAGAAAACAGGCTCAATATCATTTGATTTCCGTACCACAGAACCAAATGGCCTCATCTTGTTTAGCCATGGCAAGCCAAGACATCAAAAAGATGCCAAGCACCCACAGATGATTAAGGTTGACTTTTTTGCTATTGAGATGCTGGATGGTCACCTGTACCTACTCTTAGACATGGGGTCGGGTACTATAAAAATAAAAGCCTTGCAGAAGAAAGTGAATGATGGAGAATGGTATCACGTGGATTTCCAGCGGGACGGACGGTCAGGTAATTTAACATTTTACAGTGCTATTGCAAATTCTCTCCCATCCCTGCCATTTGAATAATTGCTACCAAGTCCTATTAAAGTTTGCTGCATTAAAGAATATTGCCAGGTACTGTTTCTGCTTTATCCCTTGTAAAAATCAGATTAATTAATCATAATGCCTCAGCATCAAAACCCAAATGATTAAATGCCTTCAGTGTCTTAAGCAAACATTTTATTTTTATTAAATTAATTCATTTATTTTACATTCCAACCACAGTTTCCCCTCCCTCCTCTCCTCTGATTTCCTCCCATCACTTCTCCTACACCCCTTCCCCTCAGTCCACTCCTTCTCTGTTTCTGTTCTGAAAGGGGCAGTCCTCTTATGGGTGTCGACAAAGAATGGCGCATCAAGATGAGGTAGGACTAAGCACTTCTCCTTGCGTTAAGGCCAGGCAAGGCAACCCAGTATGAGGAATAGATTCCCAAACCTAGCTAAAACATTAGAGGAGGACTTGCTCCCACTGCTAGGAGTCTCATAAATAGACTAAGCTACACAACTGTCACACATGTGTATAGAGCCTAGGTCAGTCTCATGTAGGCTCCCTAGCTGTCAGTCCAGACTCTGTGACCTCCTATGAGCCCAAATTGTTTCTGTGGCTTTCCTTATGATGATCTTGACTCTACCACTTGTGAAATCCTTCCTCCCTCTCTTCAAAAGGATTTTCTGAGCTCAGCTTTTGTTGACTGTGGGTCTCTGCATTTGTTTTCATCAGTTACAGGATGAAGACTCTCTGATGACAATCAGGGTAGTCACCAATCTGATTGCAGGAGACAGCCAGTTCAGGCTGTGTATCCACTAAAACTAGGGGTCTTAGCTGAGGTCATCCTTGTAGATTCATGGAGTTTCATTTGAGCCAGCTTTCTACCTGACCATGAAATGCCCCCCATATCAAGACATCTTTTTCATTACTCTCCCCCTTCATCTACTCTTCAGCCTGGTTTCTTATGTTCCCATTCCTACCCACTCCAAGCCTACTCAGGAGATCTTTCCTATTTCCCCTTCCCAGGAAAATCGCTGCATCCCCCTTTTGGGCCCTACTTATTACTTAACTTCTCTGGGGGCTGTGGATTGTAGTATGATTATCCTAAATAAACTTTACTTGGCTATTAAATGCCACATCTATGCAAGTAATTTTATCTTGAATTTGTAGACGCAGAATTTAGAAGTCTTAAAGTCTCAGCTATGCTTTTATGTCATTGGATGTTTGAAGGTTCTTGAAAATACAATTATAAAACATAGAAAAGTAAAAATGCTTGCAAATTCATCGGGATTGTGGACAAATTTACTGCATAAAACACTTCAGTTAATGCAGTGGCATTCAAAGTTACAGCTCAACCTGGTTTTCTTTAAGACAACAGTGGGAGGAACCCCTGGCTTCATTTTCTGCCCTTTATTCCCTTATGAGGGTAGCAGGGAAATTTTCTCACAAGAAATAATATTTTTACTTCACTTTAAAAATTGCTTTAAGTGATTAGAGTTTTGTTAGTGTGAACTTTGGAGAAAGGAAAAAAAATCAACCAGAAAGATCCCTTTTTATGCAATAAAATGGGGAGTTGAAAAAAGAACATTGAGAAGGAGCTGGGATGACAGATACAGAATAGGTGGAAATTCATAACCCAGTGCTCTGATTCCTCCTTAACTCAAAAAACCTATTTATGATTTTTTCTTTTGAGAAATTTTGCTCCCTGAATGTCATTACCCTAAAATGATTGGGGATTGAGTTCATCTCTGTTATTCTTATGTAAGCTATGAAATGTTTACTGATTGGTTGCCAACAAACTTTAACAACATCTGCCCTGCCCCAGATGCTCTGAAAGAGCTAGTATTTAATTTGATCCTTAAGAACTTTCAAATAAAAGGATTAAAATGAATGTGGGAACAAGGCATGATCCAGTGCTTTGAAATATTATATTGTATATGGTATCAGGATTTCATGTATATCTAGAATGAAATTTTGAAAATAACTTTGAAGAAGACAGAGATTTGGCTCATATTTTATAATAGAATAAAATAAAACAAATTAGATTATCTTGTTACACCTTAGAGGTTCAGAAAACTAAAAAAAAAAAAAACAGCAAACTTCAGATGTTATACTTTGTTTATCTAGAAATGAGATACTAATAATATAAAATAATGCAGGATGAATATGAAGTTATTAGTTACTGCAATGGAATGCGAGAACCCCAAAATCATCTAGTGTTCATTTCATAGCAGACTTATTTTGAAGATAGCTCTTTGTGGTCTTTTTTCTCAGATATATGTATATGTGTGTGTGTGTGCGTGTGTGTGTGTGTGTGTATGTGTGTGTGTTTATGTACACATAGAAGCATAAATCTAAAGAAATAAAAACCTGATGAACTTTTCAATGGAGTCGACTACAATCTTACCAATTATTAAATGAATTCCATAATTCTCAAGGCAGAGAACATCTATTAATTTGTCCTTGACCTGTTTATTTTATAATCATTACTTAAAGTTTATTAACTCTTATATTTAAATCTTCATTAAAGAATTCCAAAGGCAGATAACATCTATACTAATTTACACAGCTTAGTTTTGAATTGAATGAATAGAACCATTTTCTAAGTTTTATTTGCAAACTAAAGGAACAATTAAAGCATGAGTTTTTTTATTCGAATTGACTGGAAAGATTGAAGTTAATGTACTTGTTGGTATTTGATGGCAAATTACTTTTATGTGATTAAAATCTCAAATAAGTGAGTTGGAACAAGCAATGTAAAACCCAAAGCCAATTTTGCCCTTCAACAAATTAAAGAAGGTAGCTCAGATCATGCGAACCCCACTCAGGGGAAGTTAATGCCATTTTAATAGCTGCAGCTGTTAATATTTTACATCTATAGTAGTTTAATTAAGCTCTATATTTGCCCACTGCATTGATCTGGCCTCGACTTGCCTATTAAAATTTGAATGAATGTATATACAGTTTCATTTTATCCAAAGAAAATTCAGAATTCTGCTGTTGAAATGCAAGCATTTGTAGCTGAGTTCAAAGTAAGAAACACAGAATCTCAGAGTTGAATTTACCCATTTCATATTAATTATATTCAAAGGTTTTATGAAAATGATTTTCTATATCACAAAGAAAAATAGCTTGGCTATTTTAACAGGACAATGTGGGCTGCCTTCTTACAGTGATAAAGGAAGGTTCATTGAATTCCCTGGGCAACCCCTGGTTCAATGCTCAAAAAGCATTTAGAAAGCCCTATTATTTTGGTTGTTAAAATAGAAGGACCCAAGCCTCTGAGTTGCTCTTTTTTTAATTTCTTTTTTTTTTCATGTTTCGAGACAAAGTTAGTCTATGTAACAGCCCTGGCTATCCTGGAACTTGCTTTGTAGACCTAGCAAACCTCAAACTCACAGAGATCTATCTGACTCTGTCTCCCAAGTGCTGGGATTAAAAGTGTGCACTCCCACTGCCCTGCCTGAGTTATTCTTTTAGTAACTGATGTCATTGACTTAGATACTAAGTACAAATACTATAGAACTACCTGACACCAATGTAACTACTCATTTTCTTGATCAGAGGTACAGCTAAATTCATAGTAGTGAACATAACTGAAATTTGGATATTTCCAAAACAGTTTATAAGAGAAATTCATCTAGGAGAAAGTATATTTAATTTAATTCTTTAATCACAGTTCCTTTGGGGGCATGAAATACGGCTGTAAATATAGACGGATACCTTCAGATCCACCTTTATTCATATTCTCTCTGTGTGTGCACGCTTTCTCTTTCTTTCCACACACACACACATACACACACACACACACACACACCACAAACACAAAGTACCACATTGTCAAAATACTCTTCAGAAGATACCATTTTTACTTTTGAAGAATAGTAGCAATCTTCCTTGTAAATGGAACTTCTTTAAATTTATAATCTCATTGAATTGCCATCTTGAAAGCCATTTATACAATACAGAAAAATAGGCACTGCCTTTTTATGACAATAACGAGAACTTCTGAGCCCAGACGTTGGAAATAATTCAAACAGAAATGTCAATCATGGTTAGATAACTTTACGAGCCTGGTATGGGAACAAGCTTTGATGAGAACAGGACTTTGAGTTCTGCTTATTCACAAGATCCCTATATTGTTAATCAAACATGTAGGTAGAAGGAAATTAACCAAGGTGGAAGCTGTCATCTCCCCAAAGACTGGGTCAGGCAGCAGTCAGTGACAAGGCAGGTAATCACCCAGGTTTCCATTCTTCCTGGTTGTCCATCCCTGGGTCCTGTGTTCAAAAAAAGGGGTATATGAGCCATTAGAGGATGAGAAAATCTACATTAATTTGAATATTTTATGGAATTTTATTATGGATAGTGTCTTAAGATCACAGTTATAATATGAGATATTAATACAAATAACTAAAAATGATCCTAATATGTTAAGCAAGGTAGTAGGCAGAAACATGGGAGAGACATTGACAGGTAGAGGGCAAGTTTACCTTTGACCTAGACAGAGAACTCATCCAATGGTGCAAAAACTAATGACTAAGAGAAAAACTGGTTTCTTAGTTTTTACCCACCTATGATGTATCTTCCATTCTAAAATGTAGGGAAAAACTAAACACTCTAGTTCCCCATTTTCATCCAACTTGATCACATCAGTTTCTATAGACAATGTAGCTTCCTTCTGTTGCTTACAGAGCTTATAATTAGTGACTTCAGAGATGACGTGGCTGAGTTATCTGCCTATGACCATAATAAAAGCTGAATTTAGCTGTCAAAGGAAGAGCCATGCAAAGCACAGGCTTAATCAGGTGGAGTTGAGTGGACAATTCTAGCCATAGAAAAGCAGTTATCCTCTGTGCACATCTGAGCTGCTAGGATAAGAGCCCTTTGTTGTTGAGTTGAGGATACTCTACAGGTTCCTATTCCTGCCAACTTTGCAGGACATCATTGTAATACATCTTTCTCAGCCCTCCTTCCTTTGCAGTCTTCCCTGTTCTCTCTCAGCTGCTCCCAAATGTGGCACCAAACAGCTGCCCAGGTATTTAGCTCAAGTGTGAATTGTTCTACAATTAGGAAGAGGTTAATGACTGTTTTCATAGGGCAAAAACATGGTTTAAATTTGTGTTAAACTCTTTGGCTCAGTCAAGGATACCCTCTCAAGAATTTTCATAGCAAACTGCCAGTCATTTTTTCTTCTCATTTTGCAAGCTATCATTACATATTGAGATCAAAGAGAAAACTCATTATTCCTGTCAAGTTCTGCTTGTGTACAACAGGGCACAGCAGATTGTATCAGTGGTTATCCATGGCTAAGCCTACATTTAACAGCTAAGAAGCCATTGAGATTTGAATTGAAGTCAGAATTCTAGTTTAAGAACTAGAAATTATAGAGGGAAAGGCACAGTCTCTCTCTAGAGCATATAATTAGGGGTTTGTAGAAATCACTGTTCAGTGTGAACAGCACTTGCTAGCTATCTATTACCAGCACTGATTTATGTGTATACCATTCTTGAATTGCCACACTTAGAGGGTTCTGCTTGAACAACCATTAGATGAGTTCTGTGTTTAGGTCTTGAGATGAACAAACATTGGTAGTAGCTGTCTGACTGCTGCTCCAGGCACTTAGTGAATGGTCTCACTGTGAAGGCAGAGGCTGCACATCTTACCTGAGATGAAAGTGTCGAGCCACTCTTGGCCAGTATGAATATACATTTCCTTATCTAATAAACTGTCCTTATTCGGCTCCATTTAGGGTACGATTGAGATGGAACGAGTTGGTGAAGGAAGTGTGTGGCAGCTCAGGATTGATATGCAGTTAAATTGCTTGAATATTTTTCACAATTGCATGCAAGCATATAATAAAACATGCTGTATCGTATGAGTCTGCTTGTAGACAAATTAAAAGACACATTCTTGCCAACCTTATTCAAGTATGAAGTTACTGAAAATGAGCATGACCAGGGACAGAAAGCTGTCAACTCCAGTCAAGTAACATTTCACAGCAACTGAAATGTTGCTTTATGGCAGCTGCTCAGGTTTCCTTTCTGCATCCACGGTGAGAGTTACTGAGGTAGTTGTCACGAAACAACCAATCTCCTAAGCTGCAGAGCTGACATGGCTACTTTAGCTGCTTTCCATTTTGAAAGGTAAGGGCAGTTTAGTTTTTTCTACCAGTATTTCTCATCTGCCCCACATGGGGGTGGCTTCTCTCCTACTCTCCCCAGCACTAGGCATTGGGCTTTCAAGATTTTGTCCTGATTTTTTATGCATGTGTCTTATTCCTTAATTTTCCAGCATATGGATAAATCAATGTAAATTTTAAAAATAAAATTAAGGTGATATTTTTATATTTTCTAACATTATTTCAGTTTTTATCTAAATTAGATATGAGATTTTAAAAATACGAAAAGGTACAGTAAATCACAAACAAACATAGAATTGTCTTGACCACCCCGATCCTCCTTCCCCCAAAGGAATGTGGTTAATTTTGGGGGGGGGTTGTCACTTATTTGTTCTTACAGTTTTAGGAGAATAATGCTTTTTGTGTTTTGCATTATAGTATATTATTAACATATCTGTTCCTCTGGTTTTATTGTACATTTTCATTAAGTTTATTTACTAGAGTAGAAATTTGGCAAATTTATAATTTTGTGGAATCCAACACTTTTGTGCACTGATTATACAAAGATAACATTGACAGTTAACTTGAAATTGTATGATGCAGTCCTTCTATTCATTACATAAAACGGACTTCAGTGATCACTTTGTCAAACCCCTTAGGTTGCATGAAACCCACAGTGAGGCCTATGAATCAAACTATGGTTAATTTTGCCCGCTAGTTACCTAACAAGCTAGACCTTGAATATCAGTTTCCTTCCACCAGACAAAGGCATTTTATACCATGGTGTGTTATTACTCACCCTTGATTCTTGCAATTTAAAATTTTGTAGCAATTTAAAACTTAAGCCCAAATTAGCTTATGTAAAATCTCACCTTTACTTTATTTCTATTCACTATATAATCTAATTATGGAAATATAATAGCAAGAAAAAATGACTGAAAGAAAAAGCGAGTAGAAAAATATGAATAGCATGCCAAATTACAAAGTTGATGTCTGTTTTTATAACAAAGTGCTGCTTTCAACAGATTGTTTTATTTATACACAAGTTATATGAAAAATAAAATTTTCCCTTCAGCTTTGGAACATTCTTATGCAAATATTACCTTATTTACTAGCTGACTTTTAATTCTTTTCCTCTGCTATTAAAACATCAGAACTAAATACTAATGTTATGAATGTGGTCTGCACATTAAAATCATAGAATATGCACATGTCCAAGGATTGTGCTGCAGTTGTAGTTTCTCTAAGAACTGAGTGTTTTGGATCTTACATATTGAATCATGAAGCATTTGTCAAAATAAATTCTCATCCATGGCTCCCTTCCAAAAGTTTTGACTACTGAAATATGATAGTATTTCTGTAAAGTATTGATTTGATCTACTAGAAATTTTAAGGGCAATTAGAGTAGAAAGGTATCATGGAATGTACATGACTTGGAAACCTTTATTTTTAAATTTTCCTACGCTCACATATACTGTTGCAATGACTTTCACTACTTCGGATGCTGTGAATACTCTGTTGCTTAAATAAAAATGTCACTTGGTTCACATCCATAGTAAAGTCTATAAGAGACATCACAACAGAAATCACATATATGTCCCATCAGGGACCTTCATATCTGTTTAAATTGAAATGCAAACATCTAGTTAAGCTTTTGCCCCACCAATGGGATGCATTTTTAACTTTTCAAAAAATTTCAAAATATGCATACCATTATTTCCAACCCAACTTCTATGTTTTCTGTTTCTTTACCATGTTGTACAGAGATTCTCCTAAGACATGAAACCATATAGATTGTTCATGCATAGAAAATATTGATTATTTTGGTCATACTTCTTTTTGAGTGTAGACTAGTCAGTGAATATCCAGTATACATATTTGTGCATCATTTTAACTTTGAACCTGACCAAATTAACATTCTAACTCCATTGGGTTATATTAGAGTAAAGATGGTTATTTTCCTTTTTCTTTTTCTTTCATATTTCATTATCTGCTCTTTCCCTGGGAACTCAAAAATTAGTATTCGAAGTAAAATATGGAATGTGGAGAAACATAATTAATGATAGTCTTGCAATCATTGTTTTCTGAACTATGGTTCCAATTTGTTAGTTCTGAAACGCATTTGATGATCCGGCATTTGTTTTAACACTTAATATAATACATAAAATACCATGTATCCAGAGGTAATAGAATTTAAAATTTTTTGTGAATGTTATGTTTCAGTATGTATGTGTGTGTGTGCACACATGCATGCTTGCAGTTTCACACGTGCAAACATATGTACAGCCATGTAAAAGTTACATGAAAATTATGATCTTACTTATATACTACTATCAGCAAAACACTACTTTACGGTGAGGGGCCTTTGAGACCCACTCTTGGTGGAGGAGCTACTGTTAGTTGTTGGCCTCTAAGGAGGAAGAGGAGGGATGTAGTCACCGGAAGGTTGCTCCTGTCCCAGTGGATGTCCCTAAACCCATGTATGTGTGGGCAACACTAACTGAACTCTGAGGGTTATAAATGTGGGACTAAAATGAAGAGGACATGAAATTAGTATAGAGACAGTGAGGCGGGCACGAAGAAAGTTGAAAGAATGTGGTGGTGGGTGGATGCCATCATAATGCATGGAGTATAAGTATACATTGTTTTCTAAGAATAAAAACATTATTTAAGAAAATAACCTACAGTAGTAGTGAGGCTTTAAGGAGCATCTTACCCCAAACATGTCAATAAACACATATCTGAACTTTCCTTAACACTTTGTTCTAAGTAGGCCCCAAAACCCCCGTAAATAATAATCACGAGACCCAACTTTTACATTGCCATTGTTAAATCGGGTGTCTATGATTGTCTGAAATATTTAGCACAAACTTTTTCTCTAAGAGTACAGGTGAGCATGGGAGGCTAGAGAGTGAGCTTAGAGTCAAGAGCATTTGATGTGCAAACATGAAGACTTGAGTTTGGACCCCAGCACAAATATAACAAGATAAATGTAGTCTCCTGTACTTCTGTAACCCCATAAGTGTGGCAGGTCCAAAAGAGAGAGTTTAGAGTTTTGGGGCTTGCTTACTACAGCCTAACTGCAAACAGCAAGCTCCAACCTCAGTGAGAGACTATGATACAAAGAAATAAGGTGGAACTTGATAGAGGAGTCAGTACATCAGTGTACTACTCTGGCTTCCACACATACACAGGGACAGATACCTGTACACACATTTGCATACACAATACACACACATGTGCTACATACATAGTTCACATAAATAAATATATATGTATTTATTCTCTTCATCTTTCTTAGTCTCTGTGTATGTCTGTCTGCCTGTCTGTCTTTCTTCTGCAGGCCCAGTGAGTACTCTGGATAGCGTATAGGAGAGACAGAGAGAGAATGACAGTGCTCTGAGCAGTGAATACCTGTGTTACAGGGATTCCCAAGCATTCTCTTTATTTGGGAACTGTAACAGTGTGATTAAAAGCAATTTAGTTTTACCAATTACTGTTTAATCTTCCTGAGCTAAATTAAGTTTGTTCTATAAATACAATGGAAATTTGGGGAACAGCCATTGGAAAAATATATCCTCATTCTCATCATAGTGTTTTATTGTTTGTTTTCTAAGTTGTATTTTTCAAATCAGTTCCTCTCAATTATGTGTATTTATGTTATCAAATGCTATTTCTAGGAAGAATTCATGAAGCGATAACTTCTCTAGCCTATTATTTTTCACATTTGTCTTGTTGTCTTGTATTCAGATTTCTTTCTTTAGCTTATAGCTGCTACAGAAGCTAGGACCCATCTATGCAATCGCTCCTTAGCTCTTTTAGACAATGATGGTTAAAAAACAATTCTTTTTAAATGAATGTAGCGATCAGTCTATTAGATATGAGTCTCCTCACCTCAATATTGTGCATTTCATTTTCCAAAATTACTTTTATTATATTTTCAAAGTAATATTGCATAGCAGTGATTTGCTTCTAAATGGAAGTTTTCTTCTTGATATTATCATGAATGAGAAAAACATAAATTAGTAATTTGTCTTTTTTCCTTTTTAAGTGTCTTCTGTCAAAATCCCGCACCATTTCTCTTTCCTTACAAGACCAAAAATAGCAATGTCTGTGAGGGTTTCTCCCCTGGGAATTTTCCACTACTTTCTGTTAAAGTCTAGAAAGACAAATGCCTTCCTAATGACTTGGACACCTGGGCATGCTGACAGTGGCTGCTATGCCCTTCTCCCTCAGAATGACAAATTCCATTTTGAAGTTCAGCTCGAGATAGGACCTGCTGCCAGGATTTAAATTACTCCTGGGCACAAAGTAGGGACTAGCAGCCTAACATTCTTAGCTAGAAGCATGCTTCTCCTTTGGGAAAACCCTGGGCCTTGGGTTTCCTGGGAAGCAACAATAATATATCATCACACTTGCATTCTCTTCCTGAACTTTGAGTATCCCAGAGACTACATGAGTTTTAGATACTTTCTGGCTCTCCTGTCTCTATCTCTGTCTGTCTGACTCTATCTATCTATTATAATTTATACCCAAAATGCAAATTTGGGGGTAATCAGGTAGTGTGTCCTTGTGGTGTTCAATGAATATCATTTGCATCATGAAGATAAAAACCTTTCTAGTGATAGACTACTGGTAGCAATTCTTATGACCTGACAGTATATATTTAAATTTTTATCGGAAATGCGCTTCCAGTCACTTTTATGGATTCCACATCTTCTATGTCTCTCAAATATTTCCATGTGAGTGAGTAATTGTTCATTTAATACTTGAGACTTAGATGCTATACAATTGCAAATCAATACATTTTTCCAGCTTGAAGTAAGGAAAAGGAAACTATTGATTTTGATAAGTGATTTGGTTTAAAGAGATGAGAGATGATGTGGGATTTCAGGTCTGGGCAACCAGAAAATGAACAAGGAGCCTCCGTCAACAAAGAGAAGCAAACGATTTTTTTTTTCTTGAATATCTCACCAAAATGTCCCGCTGAACATTCCTGTGGTTTTTGTTATAATGTAGACTCTGTGTGTTTTATTAAACATGCAGAACAGACTTCTAGTGTTTGTACACATGTATAAAGATGCCCAAAGCAGGGAAATGAATCAATAGATGTGTGCACTAGGTGTTGAGTTTCACTTAAATTTGGAAATCTGTCAAATTATTAGATACAAACAAACAAATCAGTTAAAGACAAAAACAAAAATCTTTCCTTGGCTCACAAATTCATAAAGAATTTTTGTTTGTTTGTAGTAAGGTCTCACTCTTTAATCTGTATGGTCTGAAACTCACTCTGAAGACAAAGTTGGCCTCAAACTCACACAAATTCTCTTGCCTCTGTCTCCTAAATGCTAAGATTAAACATGTGTCCCTCCATGTCCCCCATACTAACTTTGAAAGTAATCACATTAACCCACATAGAGTCAGACTTCACTGTAGAAAAATGTCCATTTCATTATTCTATGATTTATTTAAATTTGAGCTGTTTAAAGTTTGCATCCATTATTAGTTATGTATACACTTTGGTTTTATTTCTAAGTTATGTAATCACATGGATGATTTGATGTTTAGATGTACCAGACACTAAAATAAAAATAAGATATATGTTATATACATATATGTATATACATTCTTATATACATATATAAGAAATTTTGATTTCAAAAAAGAAGCCATGCTTTTGAAAGATGGCAAGGAGAGGTATGTGAGTGGATTCTAAGGAAGGAAAGAGAAGGGAGACATGCTGTAATTATATTTTAATTTAAAATAATAAATGATTAAAATAGAAATGTCTGGCTTTTAGGAGCTCATACTCTACCATATAAGAGGAAAAAGCAGAGGCCCAGACCACACTGTATGCATAAACAACTTCATATTCTCTTTTCCTTATAACAGGTACCATTTCTGTCAACACACTGCGCACTCCTTACACAGCTCCTGGTGAGAGTGAGATCCTGGACCTAGATGATGAGCTCTACCTGGGGGGCTTGCCAGAAAATAAGGCTGGCCTTGTGTTCCCCACCGAGGTGTGGACTGCTCTGCTTAACTATGGCTACGTGGGCTGCATCCGGGATCTGTTCATTGACGGTCAGAGCAAAGACATCCGGCAGATGGCGGAAATTCAGAGTACGGCTGGAGTGAAGCCATCCTGCTCAAGGGAGACAGCAAAACCGTGCCTTAGCAATCCTTGCAAAAACAATGGCATGTGCAGAGATGGCTGGAACAGATATGTCTGTGATTGCTCCGGAACAGGATATCTTGGCAGGTCCTGTGAGAGAGGTAGGATTTCATAATTCTAGCAACTAGTCCCCTAGAAGAAATGTTTATTAAATATCAACATTAAGCCTCTACTGAAACAGAAGAATTCTGAGTGAAGTAACCCCCCAGTCCTGACCCCCAGACCTGACACAGATGACTGGGGAGCCTTTAGTGGTTTTCAGAGGGCCCAGTTGTGGGTACCCATAGCTCTTCAAGAGTGTTTGAGATGGCTAATTCATAACTGCTGCCTTGTTTGTCTTTAGCTGATCACAGACATGTTTTATGTCTAACATAAGTCTTAGTGGTTTGTGAGCACCTCCCTTTCCTTGCTAAGAAAACAATGAAGCTCTCTATTTTTCTGTTCCTCTCCCCTTGTAAGTAGAGGAATGGATATAAAAAACAGAATGAGAGTAATGCCAACAGCTTGTGTGGAAACCCGTATATCTGAAAAGATAGCAGAACAAATGGTTGCAAGCATGTCCATCTATCGACCCAGGGCTTTAGATGAATGGTTTAGTCACTATGCTCATTGTCACTTACGTTCCACGGTGAAACTAAAAGTCAATATGAAAAACTATTGGCAAGTTGCTCCGTCGTCCTCTCGTGGTTTAAATAGCATTTCTCCCTGAGGTGCTCCACCTGAGCAGTGCCAGGCACTTCTCCTGAAGCCGTGAGGAGTTGGTTCTCTTCCTTCAGTCCTAAGTAGTTTATGTAATTTGACGTGAAAATTCAAGTGGAAATGGTGGACATTTTTAAAACGCATAATTAAAATCTGCATAATAGAATTAGACAGGTCAATGGATTGCTTCACATCATGTTGACACAGCCATTCCCTTTATGGTATTGCCTGATTATTGTAATCCCTGTGAATTGATGTTAGAATCTAGCTATTCTTACATACTGTGGCTTGTATGAGTACACTGTTTTTAAATTTCCTCTTTGCTCTTTCCTCCCTAATTAGTTTGTTTAGCTTGCTTTTGGAAAAGTGCCAAAAAAAGAGGAACAAATGACATAGATCACAAAGTAAAATACAGTTAGGTACAATATGAGATTAGCAGAACTGTGTGAATTAAAATTTTGTTTTCATTTAATCACTCAGAAAGTTGTCAGTTACCTGCCTCTTGGTTAAAGTGAAGCTGGAGAAAGTCTGTAGCTCCACTGTCTGAATTACAAAAACCTCCAGTTAAATATGCATGGTCCACCACCCTGTGGCAGTCTTCTGTCTCTGCACATGGCAGAACGAAAACAGATGACGGAGCTTTCAGAGGCAGCAGGGAAGGAAGGGGATAACTAGATACTGCGATAAGTAGGCATAGAGGTAGAGAACATTGGCAGATTTTGAAGGAGAATTTAGTAGTAAGCATCTTCACTGGGATTTAGCACACTTTTTTAACTTATGCTTAGCTGGAAACTTCTGCAGATTTCTTTGTCTCTAAGTCAGTTGTTTCTTGAGGATAAAAGGATGATATCATGTTATTCTCGTTCTGGGCTACACCAGCATATTGTGTGAAGTATTTTCTCTTCTGTATTGATGTTTTACCCACATGGCTGTGCCTCTCCTGAGAGCAGGGGTGATATAGGATGGTTGCCAGGCTCAATGGCACAGAATGTTGCTTCTGTCCAATCCTCAGCTGTGCCCTAATTCCACAAACATGAGATCATGCCTGGAGCTCTCGGTTTCAGATTCCATAGGAAGTGTTTGTCTGTGTCTCTGTACACCCATACCACATTAGGTGGCTGATCATGAGACTCAACAACAATTCTTGAAATAAAAAGACAGTTGTAATGCTTCTGTTTTATCATTCAGAGTAAATTGATAGAATATGATCCCTTCTATGCACTCCATATCATAGAGAATGGTGCTGCATTTATCCCACATTATGCAAGCAAAGAAAGTTACATAAAAAAATCTCTGACTTAAACAGGAAGCTATTTTATTCTATGCCTTCTGATATTTTAAGAAAGACTAATGCAGAAATGATTTCTTTCACAGATATTAAATATCATGTTTTCTGTGTCTCATTTTTAACAAAATGAGTTTTGAAGGTTAGATCACTTAAAAATTATTCTGCGAGCTAATATGAAATAAGAGCATTGATGTGATCAGAGGTCCACTTCATACTTGTTCGTTAAAACTCTAACAGATGGAGGGACAGATGTCAGAGCCATACAATTTGGCTCCCTGTCTGATTTTTGTTATTGATCACAATATGTGACTGCTTTTCAGCAAAACTGAGCACAGGTGTACACTTTAGACTTCAAAAAGGAACAATGCAAGAAAGCAAATTTATCAAACCTAATGACAAGGAAGAAAGATATAGACAAGACAGAGTAGAGACTGACTTTCTTCCTCACTGGGGAGCAGTGTCTTGGAGTTATCCTTCTAAAGGACTGTTTTTTGTGTTCCAAATGATAAAACAATTTTCCAAATGTTAAATGATGCTACCAAATATCATAACCTTCAAATGTCAGAATGTTGTCTAACATTTATTTGGCACATTCTAGACTACAACCTTGTGCATTTCCCATTTCTTGCCTAATTAAACATCAACTCTAATTATGAGGAATCATTTAGGCTTTCAGTTGTCGTTTATCAACAAGTTATCTTCACATTGAGATTCGTTTGAAATGACACATGGGGGCCTCGAGTTTTACGACTTTACTATTACTTCATTCCTGCAGCTTTTTGGAGCACGGTAAAAGGCTAATGGGCTTGATTTATTCTCGACTCTGGATTCTACTTCACAACTAACTAATTGTGTATTTCTAAAAAGATGTGTCCTCAGTTTAATTTTCAAATTAAGCAATTTTCAAAGAAAAATGAAGTTATTTAAAATGTGATTGTTATATAACAAAGTAGTTGTGCATATTAATTAATCAGAAGAAAGCTCATAATAGTTTAGCCATTTCATCTGTATGTTGTCAAAGTAACACTCTATGACGATTTATTACTTTTATTGAGTTACATGTTGTTTTGCATGATTGACCAAAGACAAGAAAGAAAAAAATGAGTGTCAAATTTTATTTAAGTTAAACTGAAAGACTTTTAGATCTCGTTCTGACTTTATAGTCTTGTTTCAGTTGTTTCTGAGGCAGCTGCTGCCTGGTTATCTGTAGTGACTGCTATCTTTTACCACACTGCGTCATGGAGAAACTTCTTATTTGATTTGAGAAACTGATGATACAAGATAAAGTCATATATTTTAAGATCATATTTTATGTCCTCAGCTATTAGGTCTATGACTAACAAGAGGATATTTGAATAAGCAAGAGCCTTTTCTAGTCTAACCTTCAAATTAGACTTGAAATTATTATTTTTTTGCCACACATTACTAAACTTGATTCTCCTGGTATTAGACATAATAAATGCTTTATTGCTCTGCAGAGTGCTTTTGCAAGCCTGGTATCCACATGCAGAGAGTTCTTTCATGTGCTTTCAGTGTAGATGGCAGTTGCTAATTCAGAAAGCATTTATGGTGTAGTGTCTGAGCTGTATCTGGCTCTGTTGCTCACCTGGTGCCAGAGTGCTGAGCGACTGGTCTGCTTCCTTGGGGTACTTTCAAAAGGGCAGATGCAGCTGATCTCACACAACAAATGAGAAATAACAATTTAAAATAAGAGGCTTGATACTTCAATATTGAATAAACTGAGGAGGGAAACCATATTGTCCAGAAGAACATTTCATCAAAAATGTAGATTTCTGAAAGAACCAAAAATTAATAGATGTAGGGTGAGAAATTTCCACATACAGGCATTTGTGAGTGCAAATGATTTAATAATGAATGGACCTGGAATGGGCAGAATAGATTAACTGGAGAGAATGGTGGTAAGAACTGAAGACAGAGGGATTCTAATTGCAAAAGCAAAGAAGAGGCATGATTTATCTATCTAGCAGGGAGGGTTTCGCTCTGTAAGGGTTCAACTTGGCTGATGTGTGCATAAAGATAGAGTAGACATAGATAGTCCACAGAAATAACTATTTTAGCTATCTAGGTAAGAAGAGAATAGGGACTCAAATAGTAAGGTAAAAAGGTAAAAAGCCACTAACTGAGATAAAAAATGTAATATAGCATGAAGGTCTATAAACTTGAAAACAGACTGCATATGGTAGAGAGAGTAAGAGAGAAATCCACAGAATGGACTTTATACAGTAATGTAAACATCATTTAGTGAGATGGAAGGGATTGGAGGAGTACATTTGCAATGTGTTCATTTGGAGAAAGGTGAATTAAGAATGAGACTATAACTCCATTTTACCTGGAGATGGCAAATGGGCAATAGATGAAGTCTTCGCTCAAAACGGAAGAGGGAAGAGAGCTCACAAGTCACTTTAGATCTGCACGGAGAGAGCAGAGGATAAAGGAGGGAATCCTAGAAACAGAGTGCAATACTTTGAGAGATTCAGGTTTCACATTCAAGCCTTGAAGGAAAACAACTGATAATTAAAGTCTCTTGGAAACTGTACTTGACTGTCCAGACTTTCTGAGAGATAAACTTTGAAAGCCACACCAGAACAAAATCTTAATTATGAACACAATGACACCAGTAAAACTAATGGCTATGCTGTGTAAATAGCCAAGATTGATGAGAATTTTCAGGTTATCTTCATACCAGGTAGTTTTTCTTTTATTAAATGACACTTTGAATTCCCAGAAGCAACATGACTCATACTTGTTTCTTTATATTCCAGTACCAAATGGTACCTAACACTGGGGATGCTGTTTCTTGAAGCACTCTGTCATCAGTGATTTTGCCACCAATTTCTTCATGTGTTTAATAAAGTGTTTGTGACTTCCATGTGCTTTAATTTATAAAAGCATACCACACAAACCCCTATTCCTACCCCCATCCCTACTCAATGCACACAGTTATAGATGATTTGCTGGTCATTCAGTATTTTATAAACCAAGTTTGTACTTCCAGACGTTTAAAATTATTTCTTATTTATACAGGAACCTGAAAATAGATTATGTTTTAAGGTAACTTTAAAAAATTCCTTATTAAGCTTAATCACACAGTAGAAATCTCATTGCTTACTGTTGACATGTTGTTGGTTTTTATTTTCTTCTTTGGAATATTAACTTTGGTAGAGAGGATGAGTTCTGCATTTCTGTAATATTTCTGTTTTAGAGAAGATAGTATGAAAAAGATGGATAGTAGTTTCTGTTCATCCTCGGATTTTCTACACAGCCCTGGCTCTAGATATCTTGGGCTTCTGCTCATCAGTAATCCATGAGAACCAAGGAAAGGCTGACTAACGTTATAGGATAGTTAGGGCCCTCGCTGTTATGCACGTATGCACCAGTGTGCTGTTTCTAACCAGGTTTAGACTATAGCTATTCAAAACAGCATGACCTATGTTTTTTTTTTTACTAAGGAAATGCTTATAAGATATTTCTATTATTTTTTACTAAGGAAATGCTTATAAGATATTTCTATTATTTTATTAGCATCATTAAAGATAGAAGCAGTCATATAAGACTAGTAGGCTCTGCTGTGATCTTACAGATGGTATTTAGTAAAAATAATAGATGTGGTTCAGCTATTTTTCTTTGTGGTAAGCGGTGTATGGTGTGGAAGATCCTGTACTCAAGCCTCGATTCTGCTACCTGCCGGTTGTGTGGGACAAGTCACTCCACTTAAGACATGCTTCATTTTCTTCCTTTGTTAAAAGGGGGGGGGAAGGCCATAAAACCATTGAGTGTGGTTGTACACACCTTTAATTCCAGCCCTGTGGAGGCAGAGGATCTCTATGGATTTGAGGCCAGCCTGGTCTGCATAGGGAGTTCCTGACCAGCCTAAAAAACAAACTCAAAACCCAGAAAACTGGAAAAACATCTTTAATCATCAGTGTAACAGTCGTGTTCAGAATTAAAAATGATTATAAAGCTTCTTGCATAGGATCTGGTGAATAGTTTTGGAATAAATACTGAAATATGTTTAAAAAAAGATATTTATGGCCTCATATGGACGTTGCTGTAGCATATGCTATACGTGGAGCAGCTTTCTGAATGGTAGCATATACTTGACAAATGAAAAAGTCTCTGCCAGAATGTCCCTTGCCATTACAGAACAAGAAACTCATTTCTGTAGCAGATGAGATGATTTATCCGCTGATGTCCTGTCAAGGACACTTCAGCATACTCCTCGTTCCCAAGTGTGCATGTACTACACTAACTAAAACTGAACTGTATCCATTTTCTCCCACAGAGGCAACAGTTTTGAGCTATGATGGAAGTATGTTCATGAAAATTCAGCTCCCGGTGGTGATGCACACTGAGGCTGAGGACGTGTCTTTGCGCTTCAGATCCCAGCGTGCATACGGTATTCTGATGGCGACCACTTCTAGAGACTCTGCAGATACCCTTCGACTGGAGCTGGATGCAGGGCGCGTGAAACTCACGGTCAATCTAGGTAACAATATGCCTTCCACCATTAAGCTGACACTCTCACTTTTTGTTTAGTTTTGCCTGCAAATATTTATCGACTAGCCTGTTTGCTATGGAAATTTAAAACAATTAATTAATGCTTTGTTGGGCACCACTTCTTTATGTTCTACATAATTTAGTGTTTTGTGATTCCTACCAAAGAGGGGTCGGGGAAGCCCTATCAGTGAGATAATTTTGAAACTTTGAATTATGAGGCTTTAAGATGTCTCAAATTGGATTATTTTCTTGTTATATTTATTTACATTCTAATGGGTGATAGATGACACCCTTGCAAAATAAATGAGTGAATGAATGAATAAACAAACAAACAAATAAATAATTAACAAACGAGGGTAGCATGTGTTAGATAACATGCACATGAAGGGCCCCATTTACACTTTGCGCCTAGACCAGTGGTTGTTCCTACTTACTCCATGGGCTTCTCCTTTGAATAGTCATCTTTGTGGTCCTCCATCTCTTCTGTTTTGAAGTACTGTGTGGGATATTTTGCTGTCATTCAGCAATCCACAACCCTTCAATGCCCAAAGTCTGCGGCCCGCAGCAAACAGCCATGAGAACAAAAAGGACACAGACTCCTTTGCAGAGAGGTAATGCTTTCCTGATTAAGTGTACTTTCAATAAGCGTCGCTACAGTAAAACCTCACCGATCTAGAGGAGTGATGGAGTAAAAACAGAACAAACTAAAAAAGCATTCAACTGTGGAATTTTAAAAGCTGAGCACTTTATTATTTTTTAGCTAAATTTAACTAATCTAACCTCAAATTAATATAGTTGTGAAATCTTGTGAAGGGGTGGGCTTAGAACTTTATTTTAGTGAATGGGAAAGAAAGGTTCCTCCCTAATGAGATCCCGATTACCTGCAAGTTCTACCATCAGCTTCTCCTGAATCCTGGAAGTTAGCATTCTACCTCAGCTTGGCCTTTCAAAATCTTTACTCATAGGGGCCCTTCCCCAAAATGCCTCCATACCAAGTGAATATTTAATATTCTGCCCAATAAGTTTCAATATTATCATCAAATCCAACCAAGATAAGTGAAAATAAATGAGGTTTTACTGTACTTTCTGACAGCATTAATTACACACACTCACACAAAACACACCACACATGCACACATATACACATGCACACACAAATGAATCATGAGAGGAAGAAAAACAAATTTTGAAGCCATGTATTTCATTTTTAGAGAGATGATTAGAACAAAACAACAGCTGCAATTTGTGACAACCCTATCTACGTTTGTGATGGGGAGAATGGTAGATCATAAAATAGAAAGGCAACTCTTGCTAACCTATTGTATTTAATTACACTCAGTTAATGCAAGTTAACCTAAGCTAAACAATATGGTTTTAAAAAATACACTACAGTTTAATGTTCTGCTAGAGTTCCCTCTAGTGACAATGATAGGTTACTACAGGAAAATGGACTAACTGGCTTAATTGCACTAAGAGGCTGATTGCTCTAAGTGCGAACACTTAAGAGGATTCTCACCAGCAAAGCATTCTGTAGAAGGAGTTGTGTAGCTACTGGTCCTTGGCTGTTTGCAACCACTTTTCTGATGCGGTTGACGACACATGACAAACTTAGCTATATGGACACAGAATCTAGGTTTATATTTTCCGTGTTCCCCAAAGGCATTAAAATAAAACAAAAGCCAAAAATCTATTTATCTCTCCATAAAAATATAACCAAAACATTCCATGCAGTTCTTTAAAAATAACCATTGTGTTATCCACACCAGACTTTCTGTTTTTGTATCTGCTTTTATGTGAAGCAAGCTGATGAAAAAGAAAAATCAGAAATATACTATCAACTGTGATCCTCAGTGTGTAAAGATAGCATTGATAGCAAGTAAGAGAGGCATAGGCCTGCATGCTACACAGGATGGCTGCCTGCTCCACAGCAGTACTTTATAAAGGTCCATGCGGTTCTTCCTTTTCTCCTTCAATGAATACAAGGTGTGGAACTGACCAACATCTGGTTGTAAACATTTTGTCGCCCAGAAAATTGAAATCAAAAGAGAAATATATACATATAATGCATGATACTAGGATGAGAAAGAATGATCTTAATTTCTTTCTCCACTTGACTACTGTAGTTGTAAAAAAAAAAATCTGTCAGCCTTTGCGGGATATTAGATTTTGGAGGTCCAAGATGTCTGAGCCTAGCTGAGCTTGCACTGTACCCCATTGTGACGGAGCACTTCTAACTTTTGCTGAGAATAATAGTATGTTCTTTCACATATGGGGAGGATTGTTGCAGCCAGTCTGAATCAAGCATCTTTGACAGTTATCTACTTGTTCTCTCACTTAGATTTGTCACCATGTAGCTCTGTTTGAATTGGCCATATTTTTAAACATTCTTTTGTTTCCAATGGTACAACTTTATAACAATAAATATGGGTTCCAGAATATATAAAGAATAATGATATGGAGTGGCCAAATTTGCATGTGTCTGTCCCCGGAAGGGTGGACTGTAATTTTATTGGATGTCTGCAGCTATTACCTTGAAGGATAAATATTCATTTTTCATCTATTCTTCCCCATCTAGATTGTATCAGGATTAACTGTAATTCCAGTAAGTGCCTATTCAAAATTTTTAAACTGTTCTTCCTCCATTGCAATGTAAGCTAGACAAGGAAAAGAGAGAGAGTAAGACAAATGCATCTACAGAACTCATGATCTCACCTTGAAGAGCACCAGTCCATCATCTGGGATGTAAAAATTCATTCTATATTTAATCATCCACATTAGATTAAATTCCTATATAATTTTACATAGATTAAATTCCTATATAATTTATTCCTATGTGGTAAAGAATTGGCACAAATTTTGAAACAGAATGTACAGGCGTCTATAGAGGCACCAGATTGTGCCTTGGTATTTGGTCAGAACTTGAAGTCCAGGAGTTCCCTTCATTATTAAATAGGGTAAAATACACTGTGCCTTATTTTCTTCTGTGTTTATCCCTTAATGTTTAACTTCTCTTATTTTGAGAATTATTAGTCATCCTTCTAAATTCATACAAAGATTTACATAGACATTATGTGTTCTTCACCATCCTATGTTCTTAGAAAGTTTATGAACCTGAAGAGTTAATTCTTGATTATTCAGAAAATGTACATGATGAATTTTTACATCCTGATCATATATATACAAAAATAACTAAAACCATTCAAATGTGATATGCATGCCAAATGATGAGTCAGAAAGATGCATGGACTGAGTTTTATTTGAATTTTGATGTAGATCTGAATGGATATAAGGGCTGTGGTTTTATTTTGAGTTCCAGAATTAAGTAATAAGTAAATCTATTCCATTTATGTGAATGTTTAGCTTTTTCTTTTCCAGGCTTTGCTGACCACATAAAGAAAGCTCTTCCAATGACCACACATTCATTAACTACTTAATAAAATAATTCTAACACACCTCTCATCTCTCAATGCCATATTAAGATTCCAGTCTCTGGCCCTGAGAGAAAACTGCCTGTGAGTAGGTGGGGCTTCCAAAATATTTGTCTGTGTTTCCAAAGGCCAACAACCCCTTCTCTGAGGAAAAACAATTGCAAAAGCAAAATAGCTTTTTTTTAATAAACACATACTATTGAATATGTTTGAGTTTGAAGACAAACAATTGATATTTGTCCTCATGCGTGGTAATATTTTAAAGCAAAACAGAGGTGAGTTTGATAAATAGAATAAACATTGAGTTATAAACTAAGCCAGCTGTGCCAAGTACCTAAAAATGATCAAAACCAAAATAATGCCTAAAAATTGTCTCTCTGAGCTTTAACACAAATGAAATTTCAGGTTTACATGAGCTCCTCTCCTATCATTCTCTTGGATTCCTTCCTAAAAACTAATTTTATAGGTTTTATAGGTCTAATTTTATAGATCTATGCCCCAGTGCCCAGAAGTGCAGATAAGGGCAAATTGGCAGCCCACAAAGTACTCTCCTCAAAGGTAAATTTGTGCCTTAATACAATGGTAGAGTTTACTGATTTCTGCTGAAGTTTAGAAAATTCGGGTGGGGAAAATATTCATTTTGACACCTTCCCCTTATGTATTTCTTTTATTTTATTTGTATTAAACACAGAATGAAACATTAAGTTTTAAATTTATAAAACAAAAAATGTACACTCTGACAATTAATGGAATTAACAAAGCCAAATGTGATTCTTGTCTCTTAGCTACAATTACTTAAAACTATATATATATATATATATATATATATATATATATATATATATATTACATATTAGTCATTTTAGACTCAAATCGTCATTGTCTGCTATGAGGCTCTACTGATATGGTACTATGAAGAGTCTTTCTCCATACTTTGCATATTTCATATAATAATAACATTGAAGACAAAGATTTTCACTGGTTAGTGATTCTTTTCCTTTTTAAAGTAGTATAAGTCACACTTGACTACTTGAATTAAATGAGTGGATCTCAAGCTTTCAGTGCACACCTCGGACAGGACTGCACATGCCATAGCTTGACAGTAGTCACTGGAAGAAACAGTCAATGACAAGGTAATGTTTTCATTTTCCTTTGCCTTTGTTTTATTTGGGGAGCACTGAGCAAATGTAGTGGGTTTCATGAAGAGGAGTCGAATTTGAGGGTAGTTAGGGATTTGCAAATCAAATAATGTTCACCTGTTTTCCCCTCAGTGCAGTTGATACTCAACCAAAATTTATTTGGAAATACTTATATCTCAGCCTAACTGTAAGGAACCATTTATTGTGTAGAACTTTTGTGAACCCTAAGCTTGTCTTACACTTTGACAATCAATACATATTTACTATGTCACATTTGCATACCACCACTCTCTTGAAATATTATTAGGAAGTACTTCAATTGATATATTTTAAGAAAACTACCACAGGTACTAAATGGACTATAACAAAAAAAATTTCTGCCAATTGAGAACTTATCCTCTAAATTGTTCAGATTGAGCACAAGCCATCTGAGATTTATTTCTGTACATTTACTTGGAATTGAAATGTTTTGATCTTTTGGACAGTGAAGGAAAAGTGTTGCAGACCAGGCTCAGTTCACTCCCATGCCTCTGCTGACATCAGCATGACTGTTTGCTCGCTGCATCTTAGAATTAAATTGTGGTCAGTCTGAAAACATACGGACCGAAGGGTGAACACCATCATTTATGAATATAGACTGTCCTCTGCTCAGGATCACCAGAAAGGAAACTGGGCAGGGAGAGTATTCTTTCTTTCTTTCTTTCTTTCCCGCTCTGAGAAAAGCTGACTGTCCTGTGTATTGGTCATTTTTCTGTTGAAATAAGCGCCGTGACCAGAAGCAGCTGGTAGAAAGTGAAGCTATGCGGACATGCAGCAGCAGAGGACTAAGAGCCCTCGTGACAGGGAGGCATGAGAGCAGGCTGCAAAAGTGAAGGAACAGGAGTCTGGGAGCTCACATCTGGAACAGTGAGTGGGAGTGGGAGCGGCATGAAGTTCGGAACTCTCAAACCTGACCAGTGACCTGCTTCCTCCACCAAAACTGCGCCTGCCAATAATCTCCTCAAACATTGCTACCAAATGGGAACCAAGTGTCCAAATACCTGAGCTGGGGGAAAGGGAACTTCCAGTTCAAGCCACCACACCATGACTCAAAAATTTTGTAATACAATTGCCTAAAAAGAAAAAAAAAAAAACAGTAGCAACAACAGCAGCAGCAGCAACAAAAACAACAACAAAAATACTTCCTTTTAGTGAAGACAATTTCTGGGTAAATAAAGATAATTTAGTACAGTTAGATAGGAAAGGACTGAGAATTTACATCCATTTAACATAAAGATGAAAAATATTTGAATTAATTGAAAAAGTTCTAGACTACTTGACAAAAACCATCATAAAACTATACTAATATGAAATAAATTATAATAAAGTGTCAAAAAAGTATTTTTTAATCTGATCCTCAATTATTGGATATGAAATAATGTTGCAAAAATGTATTTGTCAGTGTCTTGGTGGTTCCATAATATTAAATGACTTAAATGTTTTAAGACTATAAAAAATTGCAAAAGGAAGTTTCTATTCCATGTAAAAGTTTCTCAGATGCACTGTTTGTAGGGTCTGTACAAAATTTCGCTATTATTCTTTTCATTGCAAAACCACATAGCCTGGAGTCTCCTTGAATCTTAGAGTTATCAAGAGACGTCTGATCTCAAACTGTATACTCAGTGATTCCAAACAGTATATCTAAACTGATTATTTTATACTTAAATTTTTTTCTGAAAAAAATAGTCTTTGTAGTGATGTATTTGGTTACTTAATATTGTTCTTTTTCTAAGCATTATTATTATAAGTGTTTAGAGCTATAATCTTTGAAGTTGAAAGATACAAAAAATTTGTAAGTCAAACTTGCTCTCATTACCCATGGGTGAGTCCTAATGGCCATAGAAGTAACTACTTTCATTTTGTAGTGGACATAGTAAGGATTTAATTTTGTTGTTGTTGGTTTTTTTTTGTTGTTTGTTTGTTTTATTTGCTTTTTATATTCAATAGGTTTTGTTTCTGTGCATGTGTTGTGTGTGTGTGTGTGTGTGTGTGTGTGTGTGTGTGTAGTGAGAAGAGGAGAGAGGGTGTTCAGGCCCTTTCAAACACTAGAGGTTAGTGCCAGCTCTCCTTCTCTGCAGTTTTACACCTTATTTTTTGAGATGGAGTCTATCACTAAACCTAGAGCTCAGCAATTAGGTAGAACCTCTAGTTAGTGAACTACTATTTCCATGTCCCAGTGCAGAGACTGTAAGCACTGCATGGAGAGACCCAAGCTCACATCCTCACTCTTGGCCCGAGAGCAGTTCACTCACTTGACTCTCTCCCAGCCTGAGAAATGGATTTTAATACATTTGTGGTCTCTGTTTTGCTTGTTTTCTTTTACCTTTTTGTTTGTGCTCTGTGCATGTCTCCTCTCCTTCCCTGCTTCTTCTTCCTTCCTACTGCTTCTATGTTTCTTTCTAGACCCCTAACGTGGCTTTCTTCTGTTCCCTTCCTACTTCTTTCCATATGAGAATAAAATCTCTTTGGCGCTAAAACAATTACTTCAGTAGGTACAGCTCTCAACTATTTTTGGTTTAATCACACCAAGTGATTCATCTAAGATGCCTAAACAACAAAATTGCAGAAGATATTTGTGTGGACAAAATGTCAGGGGTTGAAGTTCAAAGTCTTTTTACAACACAAAACACCAGTCCTAGAGGCAAAAGGGAATCTAAAGCCAAGTACTTAACCTCACTTTTGACTTGGAAAGAGATAAGCAAGTTTCTAAGTAGTGTTGTTATTGGAAAATAAACTTTGATGGATGTCTGGGGTAGATAATAAGATCTTTGTGTTATCATTTTATTACCAGAATGAAAAGATCAACTGGATATTAGTTATCACCAATTTTTCTATGTAGATAAAAATGAAAAGCAATAAAAGAATGCAAAATGTCAACCTGTGGCACTTAAGCCATTTTAGATTGCTGTGATCAAGCTGCCACTTGGCAAAGCTACTTGAATAGATAGGTGTACATTCTGGGGGAAGGCATAGATTAGCATGGAACAAACATGCAGTTCAGAGCTGCCTGGTACCTGAAGAGGAGACGGCTTTAGAAGGTAGAGTTCTGCTTGTTCTCCCAACATGGGAGTTTGTTTTGTAGAGTTATAAATAATTGCCCCAGAGTGACTAGTGTTGTCTACACCTGGGATAGATGATAGTAAGAAATAACAGGTAAAAAGAAAAATACAGAAAATTTGAATTTTGTTATTGTTATTAGCTGAATGTATGTACAGTGGAAAGAAAGATAAGAAACACTTTCATGAATTCTTATTTTTAGAAAAGCATTAAGAGTAATGGAATATAAAACATATAGGAAAACTGTAGGTTTCCAACAGAAAACAAGCAGCTAAGATAAACAGAGGGCTTTGGATATAGTCACAAATCTAGACAGCTCCCAAAATTTGAATGGAATTTAAAGGAAGCCTGTTTGAATCATCTGCACATTTAAATTTGTGAGGAGCAGAGAAGAATATAGCTTTTCTTGATTATTCATGGCTGCATAGATAGGGCAACAGTAGGTGAGAGAGATTGAAGATAGAAGACTTTGTATCTAATGTGAATAATCTCACTTCTTACATGAAATATAGAACTCTACCTTGCTCCAACTGCCAGAAAAAAAAATCACTATTTATTCAGTCAGAATTCTATCTAAAAACTGGTAAAGGCATACTTCCTGATTAGTGCTGAATGTATTCAAATTCTCTTTTGCTAATGAATATAGCTTTGTAAACATTGGTCTTGGCCAACATTGTCAAAAAAAAACTAAGAAGATTCTGACAAAATAATTCCGACTTTGATATTTCTTTCTTCTTTTTTTCTATAAAGTGGATGTTTTCTTTTCTATAATGAAATGTCGCTGAATGCGTACAGCATGCTGGCTGTATATTTTGTTTGTTGAACAGACAAACATCTGCATATACTTGCTTTGAGATTTTGTTCTTTTTTTCAATTTTTTCTTTCTATTTGTTTTCCTTTCTGTTTTCTTCCACTAATTATCTTTCTTTCCTCCTTTCCCTGTCTTTCGGTGGGGATGTAACATTTTACTAATCATCATGGATCTAGAAAAAAATACAAGAGTGAAAGTATGGTTAGCCACTACTTGCTTGTGGATAGAAGTACATTTTTCCTTTTCCCTTTAGGTCTCTTATTGAGATGAGTATGGATAGAGTTTCACTAGCTATAAAGGAAGGAGTGTTGTTTATTTTTTATCTGTACAATTGAACTTTTTTGTACTTGTAATGATTCAGTTCTAGAAGCAGCTAATTTCTATACAAGCAAAAAGACCAATAAGAGTTCAAAATCTTGTAATTAAAACAGCATCTAATCTCCAAGAAATAGTAATACCTAAAAGTGATCCAAAATATCCATCAAATCACTCCTTTAAAAATTAACATTAATGGGCTGGAGAGATGGCTCAGAGGTTAAGAGCACTGACTGCTCTTCCAGAGGTCCTGAGATCAATTCCCAGCAACCACATGGTGGCTCACAGCTATCTATAATGAGATCTGGTGCCCTCTTCTGGCATGTTGTATACATAATAAATAAATAAATCTTTAAAAATTAACATTACTAGTTTTATACATATAAAGTTATTAATGACTTGTACCTTTTTAGTTACTTATTTGAAATATGGAAATAAATATCAAGATCATGGAGTTCAATTAATAAAAATCACTAAACAGGAAGTGCCCATCTGTCATCGGTCATTGTACAGTTAATTCCTGGTAGGATGGGGGACTGTAAGCATTATAGTCTGGCATATATTTAAATGAGCATGCATGCATACATCTTATTTGGGTACAGTGGTGTAGGATGTGAAATAAAAAATTTTTTAAGTTTTGAGAATTTTGTTTGATGATTTAAATTTTTTCATAGAAAGATGTTTCCTATTTGACTATTCATTTTGCAAATTACCTTACATATAACATATGCATAGATTTCCAAATATGTCTAGCATCTACATTTTCTGTTAGTTTTCTAAATTTCAGAACATCTTTTATCACAGCAAAATTCATTTGTGTTCCCATGGATTCAAATGTTTTTAGATGGATAATACCACTTTATACAAATACAAGTTTTATTATGCCAAATGATAACATTACTAAACATAGTATTCTGACCATTAATTAAATATACATTTGAGCATTTGATAAGAACTCACCATTGCTATCCCTTCCTACCTAGTAATAAAAATAATTCATAAAGAACACTACTAGTTAGTACTTCAGAAAATATTGTTCTTCCGTGTTTATAGTGGATTAAATTTGTTCCATATCTGAGAATTACATACATTAGGACAGTCTTAGTGGCAAAGTCTTGTTATTAGGGTACACTAAGAATCAGCCAAATATGAGTTAATTTCAGTCATGACAGACAGTTTGAGGGTATTAAAGGGGTTCAAGCACTGGAGGATTGTGCTAAACTCTGTTGCTTTAACTATGAGGTATTGCTGCCCTCCCAAGACTCCCCTCTCAATAGTTTGTGATTATAATCATAAGCCGTCTGTTCTTTTTGTCCCTCTGATATCTTGGTCACTCCTCTCCTTTCTGCTGATTTCTCCCTGCCCCTCTTCTGCTGCGGGTTTCCCATGTCTTTGGTGGACTTGTGGTGCCCTTCACCTTGTGAATGTTTCCATTCATGGCTTGGTCTGTGCTGCCTGTCTTTATTTTTCACGTTGTTGCTCCTTCTCTGTTTACTCTGTGTGTTGTGGCTCTAAACCTTCCTGGAAGAATTGAGCGAACTCATTATTTCTCAGTGTCTCATTGGTCAGAGCTTTCAAATCAGGGCATCCTTGGCCTATTAACAAGACGCTAGCCTTGGTGAGGAATGTTCACTCTTGATATAATCAGCTGGCTTCAAACAACATGGTACACTATCTCCAAATGGGGTATTGGGGACTGCCAGAGTTCCACAAGCTAATTCTCTGAGCTGTATGACTAAAATATTTTTACTGTGGCCATAAAATTGCTCTGTGGATGGTAACTCTTCACTACATCACTGTTATGTAAGTTGAGTGGAAAACATTATTATTTAAATAGAAGGGGTACCAGAATTAATTTATTTTCTTTGCTCCTTTCAGTGAAAGCAAAGAGCAACATGGCTATGAAATACATTGTGAAAATAATTTTCAAAAAATAGTAAATGCTAAGATACTCAAATTATTATGATTTTTATTGACCTCAATTTTACCCCCCTTTTTAAAATTGTTTTCTTAATGTAACTTCTCATCATGATTAACAGATCTTTGACTTAAATTCAAACATTCAATACCTTATGCATATAATTATTAAAGCCAAAGGAACTTCAAAGCTGCTGATTACGTATATGTGTATACATAATCTTGCTTTAGAAATGTACAATATAAGCCAATGCCCATGCACACATGCCCGTAATCTCGCATTCTCAGAAGTAGAGACAGGAGGACTAGGAAATTAAAGTTGTTCTAGTTATAAAGTAAATTTAAGGTTTATCTTGCTTATGTGAGACTTTTGAAAAAATAGAAAGGAATGAATGAAAAGAAGGAAAGAAAGAGAGAAGGTAAGAAGGAGGAGCTATGTATAATATAAGAATCACAAATATGTTTTAAATTCACATGAGAATAATGTAAGGAACTAGTGAAATTTGTTCATGAATCTGTAATCAGGAAATTTCCAATACAAATTCTCACTCACTGCTACAGAAGGTAAGTAATTCTGAACCATTTTACATGCCATAAAAGGAAAAGGGGTACAGGACTTTATATGAAAAAAACTGAAACCCAACTAACATTTACAAGTAACAAACTTTGAATCTGTATTTCATAAATTTCAAAAATTCTCTTTAAATGAAAAGGAAATGAATTGATATGATTATTGAAACATTCTTAGAATGTAGACTTATTCACTGCATACATAATATAGAAATAAGCAGAGCAGTAGAGAACCTAGACAATGATAATGAATACAATAACACAAAATTATAAAAAATAATTGTCAATAAGTGCACATATGAATCCTGACCATAACTCCAAACATGAGGTTGGTCAGGTGCTAGTGACTAATTTCTTGCTTTTGTTCATCATATCCACCTTCTAATTCATGCTACGAAATTTTCTTTACTTTTCAGTCAAAACTAGATAAAGTAAATGTCCTATCAAAATAAAATTTAAAAAATTAACATCACGACCATTTAGCATGCTTTAGCCTACAATAAATAATATATCCATGCACAACTTAAATGTATTGTCATATTAAATTTCTCTTATATTTTGACCTATGTAAATCTGTGTGTTGATATATGGGCATATAAGTGCAGGTCCCACACACTGCAGAAGCAGGTGTCAGATGCTGGTGTTGGAGGATGCTGGGAACCAACTGGGTCCTCTACGAGACCAGTGTGTGTTCTTCACCGCAGAGCCATCTCTCTAGTTCATGAATGTCTTTTGGAAAAGATTTGGTCCTTAACAAGAAATAATAGTCACATTTAGAAGCTTTGTGGAACAGGAAATATTCAAAAGTAGTATATGATTTCAAACTTCAAAGAAACTTTATTAGCATATTAGTGCTCTAACCACTCACATTTGCATAATATATACTTATGGGGCGACACAATGTATATGTGTTTTTATGCAGATAGCCCATGATACACAGATTAAGTTTAGAATGTTTCATAAACAATTGTAGTTAAATGGCATGTCTTAAAACTCATTTGTTGTCTATTTCATATTTTATGACAATATGATTTATAGAAATTCCAGGGCACATAACCAATTAATGACACACAGGGAGAACACACAAAATCAGATTCTATCACAGTGCATCAGTACTCTCAGTTTTCTCAAATGATTTTGAGGACATGACTTTGAACAACAAGCCAAACAAGGAAATCCTCAGATGAAATGCTTCTAGATGTTTCTAGATAGTGTAAGGTGTCATTGACTGTGGCCTTCTCGGGGAAGGACTAGTGTAGCTTTCTGGAATACTAACCAGAACAGAATGCTGGGAGAGGAGCTTGAAGGAGTTTTCACGGTGTCTCCTCAGCCAACCCACATTAACTGGGAGAGAAATTTTCTTTCTGAGAGTCATTGCACTGGCTGGGCCATCACTATGCAGCACCCCTTCCTGATAAGTAAGGCAAGCTGTTCCTATCAGAAGATATTGATCCAAAAAAGAAATTCCAGTATTTTCCCAAATAAATTGTCAAGTAATTGTCACAGAACTAAACTTAGGGACTAAAACTTAGTCTAATAATTAAGTTCATCATAATTAAAAGAATTATCACTGTTTTTGCATATTGAAGTCCAAATAAAGAAGGATTTAACAGTCCTTGTGTTATAATCATAAATATTTTCTGCTCTCTCTCTAATTCTTGGGTGTCAAAGGCAGATTTGCGGTAGCCCATTAAATCTCGGTAGTCATGGAAGACTGGAACAAAAAGAACTACTTCAAAGAACAGCTTTCTGACCACATTCCTTAAAATGTACTTTCTCAGCAAAGAAGCCTCTGATTGATGTTTAAAACAGAGGCACAGATTTCTAGATGTCTACTTCTCCCCCTGAATGAAAGCAAAGGACAAAGGAAAACTCAAGAAAAGTAGCTTAATCCTGTTTTTCACCGGCATGCTGTTGACTTTTGGAATATCAAGAATCTCCAAGAATATTTCCCCAAATCCAAGGATTAGTTAAATATTGTGAGACCAGCCTTGTCCTTACTGGTAGTCAACTTCACATAGGCTATGAGAGTTTTGAAGACACAGAAGACAAAGCACAGATCAAACCACTGCTGTAGAGTGACACAGAGCAGATGCTGCTCTATATTCTTGCGAGATAAACTTATTTAATCAAATAATCTTTACATTATGATGATAACCCTGTTTATGCAATGTCAGTTTATATATAAATTAATATTTATGTGCTTAGAAACTATATGCATTTTAATTCCTAAAATTTAAGACAGGGTGATTCTGCATAGGTTTTTTATAAGGTGAATTTAAATAAACACTAGTATAGATCAATATAACCTTTTTTTTCAAATAAATGAACAGCAAATATATTTTAACTTTCATAAAAGCATATTGATTCTTTATTATTTAATTTTACACCTGCTAGGTGTCCTGTTATGTGATAAGCATTTCTTGGAAATCAACTTTTTTTATAAACCTTAAAATAAAATCACAGTCCAGATTTTTAGTTTCTTTTTAATTGACTTATTTTATTCTGCATATTTCTAAGCTTGTAAGTTGAGCTAGAGTAGATTTGAGGAGAGTTATTTTTGAAACATTCTTTGAGCAATATATTTGTTTAACTTGTGATTATTTTACTGTGTTGTGGATATAATTATGTATTTGAAAGGTAGAATATATTTTTAAACTGTTGGCTTTTCCCATTGGAAAACATCAGAGGTATTTATCCTGATCTGTCATAAATGGGTACAATCAATATCACAACGGTTTTAACTTTGTTCACTTTCCCACACGGATGACATTTAGACAGCAATGAAATGGAAGATGAGGAATCCATAAACAGTGAAATTTATAATAGAATAAAGGCACTGTAATGAAGAGATGTACCTTGAGGCCTCAGTTTCAATCCCCAGATGTCAAATATCTTGCCAACAAAACGCATGTTTATCTGCTTGTTTCAAATTTAAGTATGAAGACTTGAGCTCCTATAGGACTTAAGCTGACTTCCTCTTTGCCCCTAGAAATTTCTAACACTGGTCCAAGGTCCTTTTGTTCTCTTAAGTCATATAGACATACTTTTTAAGTTTATTGTCAAAGCAACTGGGGAGGGGTGTCCCAAATAGTTATCAGCTTGCCAGCCATAGGACTTAACATATTACATACTTCTAAACATTAAAACAAGGGACATAGCTGTCTTTGTGAATAGAAGCACTTAAAATCACTGGGGTGACTTTTCATTAATCATTTGTCTTAAGTTAAGCATTCATCTGCCTAAAGAAAATTCCCAAAAAATAAAAAAAAATTAACCTTTTAGCCAGGCCCACAACTTTAATCCAGGCACCGGAGAGGCAGAGGCAGGCAGATCTCTGAGTTCAAGGCCGGCCTGGTCTACATTGTGAGTTCAGGACAGCCAGAGTGACATAGAGACACTGACTCAAAAAAAAATTTTTTTTAACTTTTCAGCAAATACTCAGTAGCTCATTCTTGTTCAAGGGCACTGAGCAAGAAAAGATAATTGCTACATTTTCTGAGTTTTCAAATTCATCCAGAAGGAAATAAAGACAGCATAATATTGATAATAGTTATTATCATGAGAACACACCCCATAGCAGATGTTGCTTTAAGTGATAAAAACACATTGAGCTCATTTGTAGACAAATGATTTCTCTTATTAACATATTTTACAGTGCTATCTGAGGCACAGGGAAGAGAAGTGTATTGCTCAAGTTCCCACGAGAACAGCTGCTCCAGATCAACATAAATAATGTTTTTAAAAGTATAAACCAAAAGCAGAAAGGATGATTTTAAGTAGCAATCTAATCAACATAAAAACACTGAAGTTAATGTGATGGGTTTCTCTGGTGGAGGGAGGGTCTGAAAATGCCTTTCCTCAGTGGTTAGTGTTCAGATTTTAAAGAATAGGCATGCTGAAGTTAACATTTGATTTATGTTTTTGCTAGAAATACTTTTTAATAGGAAAGGCTATTTTTAATATTTTAGTGAAACACTATGTCTGTCCTTAATTCTGAAGGCAAACAGCTCTCTATAAAGTTATTCTGAATTGTTTTCAAGCCTCTAAAGTATTAAAGAGTGCTGGAGGAGAAATAGAACACAGACTGGAGGTACCTCATTTGGCTGGCCATCTATCTTTTGTGGATTTTAGGGAACTGGTTTGTCACCAAGCACAATTAGTTACTGGCATTAAACCCCACCAGCAGGACAGACCAGGGGCAGTTCTCTGGTTTTCACAGGACATGCAATTACGTGCAGACAATGTGGTAAAAGTGATTTCAACTTTGCCTTGCGTGTACATTCCTGAATATAAACCTTCAGAAGGATGCTTCGAGATCAATTAAGTACAAACTTTATACTGATAACTAGTACTGCCCTAACTTATGTGGTGGGAGGACCCATGCTCAGGCCAGTGGTCTCCAGTCCTTAGCTTCAGACTCTTCATTTGGAGCAGGGACTTCATGTTTTTAGTTTGTACTAAGCCTACAAATTATGTAGCCTGTTTGCACATGGGATTACAGAAAGTAGCAAAAGAAGAATGGAGGCGTGTGATTTACATGTCTAATTTCATTTTGCAATTAAATTTCCTGCTGACTCACAGGAGAAGTAAAAAAATAAAACCCCACTCTCCCTCATCACTAAAATTTGAGGAAGGTAAAATAGAGCCACTTAATAAAAAATTAACTTGCTTTGATTTTTTCATAACTTATTTAAAAAGAGGTCAAATTAGTATTGGTTTTCAAAAATATTTTCAGACCAAAAACTAATAATGAAGTCAAATGGCAGACTGTGGGTGTCATAATCATAACCCAAGTAACACATCCTCATGCCATTTTCTGACAGGAAATGTGGCTGCCAAGAAGCGTGACTCGGGCTGTATGCTGCAGCCATCTCTGCCAGTTCCAAGGGCTCCCCTCTCTTCCTGCCTTCTCACAGTGACAAGGCTGGCTTCCCTCCCGCAGGGTCCTGCCTCACACCACAGGCTAAGGGAATTGCCAGATAAACCTGTTATCACCTGGGGATATTGATATAAATGGAAATCTATTTTTATACATATATTCTCACATACATAGGCATCAAACTTGAACATCAAGCCTTCTAAACTGGAGGAAAAGCAGGGTAATTAATTCATTCTAGATTTTGTATTTTTAAAACATTTTAGTTGTTTGTTTTTAGTTTGTGACTTTTCTTTCTTTTTATGAAAATAATAATCACAATATTTAAGGTCACCTTTGAATCAAAGGCAACAGTAACTCAAGAGTGATTCTAAAACACTTGACTATTTTTATTATAATTTATTTATTACTCAATGTGTAGAAAATTATGGGAAACTTTAAATTGCCTATTTACTAGTGTAAGCTTACAAGCTAAAATCACAAAGCTAGCCATTTAATAAAGTTTTATTGAAACACAATATAAACATTTGTTACCATATACCTTAAAGACTGCTTTTTAGAAGAGCAAAACTGAATAATTACAATAGTGACCTTATGGCTTTCCAGCTGGATAGAGTTACTCTTTGGTCAGCAGCAAATATTCCATCCCTGACCTACTAGTATACCAGATTTTTCAGAAAAAAAAAGAAAACAAACATAAAACAATAAAAACACTTCTAGTCAGGGTTTTGCGAAAGCTGACATCATTGTTAGATACAACATATTTTCTAAATGTAAATGAATAGGAAAATGTGTTTTGCAATCCAGAATGAATACGAATAATTACATAACAAGAGGATACCACAAGTAATAGGAACCATTTTTGAATTTTCATAATTCTGTGATGTCATGGTACTGTTCTCTCTCTCTCTCTCTCTCTCTCTATATATATATATATATATATATATAATTCGTTACAGGCAATTTAATGGTTTTTAAAATGTATACTACAACTGGAGTATATAAATATATGAATATAGTCATATATGAATATAGAACTAATTTGTATGTTTGGTGATACATTGCTTTTTAGAGTTTAATTATGAACTATGGAAATGTTAATATCCACTTTCACATTAATGCAATGTCTAGCCCAGATGGCTGTAGTGAAACATAACCTACTATTAATAAAGTGGAGACTGTAGATGAATCACTTCTAGAAACCAAGTTTCGTTGAGCTCTACCTGCCTGTCATCTAGGCAGGGTTTTCAGGAAGGATTTGCAGAAAGAGCCTCAGAATGCTCACTCTCACTAAGTGACCTCATTGCAGAAGTAGATTGAGCACTGAGGTGTCTAAGTGGTGCTACAAAAGAGAAAGTGCACTTTGTGTTTCAGAGGCTAAGTGCATGGGCGAGATAGCCTGTTTGTGTACTTAGCATCTTTGAGATATATCACTAGAAGCTGATAGGTACCCAAAGGGTGTGAAAAGGTTTGACAAAATTCTGCCTTGTGGCACAGAAGTCTACTTTTCTTAAAAGTCCTAATATAAATGTTTGGATATGCTTGATACAGCTATATCCACCTTTCAGTTCCAGAGGCTGCTGTGAACTTCATCTGGATGGCTCTGTTGACTTCTTTGAAGGTTCCTGTCCTTTATTTCATTGTCCTCTGCTGTTTCTCAGTGCCCCCACTCCCATGGTCACAAACCACTTTAAGAAGTTCACAAAATATTTGCCCACATGTTTTTCAATTTTAAAATATTTGAAACTAGCATCATGTGCATCCCGTCTTACCCCATAAGACAAAGTGCATACTTGTTGAGCAGTTTGAGTCCCATGTGCTAATGTATTTTAAATTTATTTTCATAATTAGCTTGACTATTTTAGAACCAAGTGAGTAAAAGTAGTGAATGTGAAGTTTCAATTTATTGATTCAGATTTATTATACTGTGCATGCCAATGTCCCTTGAAAGGTGCAACTCCACATTTGAACCAAGTGTTGAGAAGGTGTATGAAAAAACACATCTCCTTCAGCATTGCTTGTAAAATGTATACAGTTTCGAGGCTGCCTATGGCTCTCACTGATACTTCTGCCCAGAATAGGAACATCTACTTTAAATGCATGTAGACCAGGATGACTGCATATGTCTGAGTAAGAAGAAACAGGTAACGAGTGAGCCAAAGATTACTCCCTGATTTTTAGGTGACTGTCTTAGTTAGAGTGTGTGTATGAAGAGACAGCATGACCACAGCCACTCTTATAAAGAAAAAAATATTTAATGGTGTGGCTTACATTTTCAGAGGCCTCAAGGTGCAAGATAGGAGCCAGGCATCTCTTCTTTTTTGAATTTTTTAGGTTCAGTTTGCAAAATTACATACAGAAAGAATAATTACTAGTTTAAAAACAGTGATAGAAGCCACTGCCACAGTTCTGCCCCTGGAGTTTCACATGACACAGACTTCATTGTAAGACGAGTGAGAACAACCAGCTCATTCTTTACAGTGGTCTTTGCCCAACCCAATTCTGTGAACAGGTGAGAGAGTTATCTACCTCTACTGTGACTTAAAGAAAAGTCCCTTAAATATCTGTGATTTCCCCACTAGCCTCCATTTGTGTGATTTGATGCACCAGAGAATCTGTGCACAACTCTGGGATATGGAATGCAGTACTTCTTGATCCTGGATGAACACTGATTATTTACAGTGAGATCTTGTGAGACCATTAGGCTGATTAAAATGCACTTCATGCTTAGCATTTGAGTATAAAAATTAATAAGCACAAATTGTCACTTAGCAATATTGTCCTGGATTCATTGGAGTCTAATAATTTTAGCACACACAAAAATCTTTTTGAGTTTCTATCTGGTCTTCCTCCTTTCACTCAGATCAAAATTAATATATTTGAATTAATAACAGTAAGGAGCCTCTTACACATTAGAGATACTTTCGCATCTCTTCCAGGAAAGGGAGTGATGTAGAGCTGTCTGTGCCTTCCAAGAATGAAGGAATGTTGAAAGTAGCCCCAGGGGAGTTTCCCTTATAAGCTTTTATGGACCATGGCCAATAACAGGGAACAAACATCTAAGTAACAGAGTTAGTATGTAGCAGACTTGGAAAAATCTAGCTTTCTGCCCCTTTCCCTTGTGAAAAGTATAAATCATAATACAATAACTCCTTTCTTCTGAGATTTGAGATTTTAAAAATCTAAGATCACACTGATTTGACAGTAAAAAATTCAAAAATTCTCATTGTCTCTCTCTCTGTGTCTTTCTGCCTCTCTGTCTCTGTCTGTCTGTCTGTCTGTCTGTCTCTCTCTCTCTCTCACTCACACACACACACACACACACACACACACACACACACACACACACCTTTCATCCCTTCCTCTGTCTCGCTTACCTTAAGTTAAGGTTAACTTTAAGTTTCCTAAGGGTAAATCTTAGAGGCATCTGGAACTCACGGTATTTTATGTAAGAACAATCCACCTGAACTAATGTGTGACAAACTTAATAGTTCCATAGCTTAAATTAAGATCTGATAAAAAAAACAACCAACATACTAACAAAACTGCACATATTTTTGCTTAGTTTTCATCTTTGAAGTACTGCAAACAGCAACTGATCATGAAACCATAGCCAGTTATGAAGTGAGAAGATCACTTTATAATAGGCAAAACTTTTTAAATTTCTCTAGCCTGGAAACCTGGAGCCTTGGCTTCTTCCATTAAATAGCTGTGACCATTGAGATGACGCTATTCTCCTCAGTCTTCAATCTCCCCATTTGTAGATAGTTCCCATGAGCTTCTATCCACCTTCCTCATAGTTCTGCTTCTGAAAATCTCTGAAACAGTAGCCTGGACAGGGTAATTCTAATGCTATCATGCAAATTCTTAGCTGAGGGTCCTGGGCTTCATTGTTCCTCTCTCATAATCCCGGGGAACAGTTTCTGTCAAGGGGACCTTTCAGTGGAGATGGAAGATCTCAAATCTTTCTTAATTCCATTTCCTATTGCCTTTGAAACTTAGAATTCACTTCATCTTACTAGATATTAGTTCATTTTTATTGATTTTTAATGCTGTCTATGGCTTGAATAGGTCACAGTAAAAGCAAATGACAAAATTGCTTATAAATCTATTCCCTACAGAAAAGGATTTGTTGTGTTTTCTTAAAAGCTTTTGTCTATCCCACTTAAGCTATTGTAAGAAAACACTGCAGCCTAACATGCATAGCTCCTTTTCTCATCTTTTGGGAAGCCCAAGATCAAGCCACAGTTCTGCTCTCTGGGCAGGGCTTCTTCCTAGCTTACATAAAGCTGCTTTCTCCCAACATCTTCACATGGCCAAACAAGCCTTCATTCTCTTCCACTTTTTGTAAGGAAAATCTTCCCACCTTGGGACTTTGTACCTCTCTCAGAATACCCAGGCAACATGTCCTGTAGAAAGGACCTTTTAATTTAGCTGGAATACCTCAAATCTCATGAATTCATCTAAACCTAATTATTCCTCCTACCCCATATTTTAATTTATCACTTTGGATATTAGAAATTCAGCATATGAGCTTGGGGTTCATAAATATTTGGCCCCCAACACACATAATTCCTGAAGTAAAGATGTTAGCATAATTGAGGCATGTTTTGATATCCTCAAAAGACCAACTAACTCTCAATGGACTTCAGGTAATTAAGAACTTGAGTGGGTATAAATTTACCTTTAAAGAGATGAGCAACTCACCACATATGGCAACAATTGAATGACCTTCTTTCAAAATTTCATGCAGTTTTAAATTTATAGAAAATGTTAGTTTCTAAATGAATGGGAGAGATCAGTCAGTGAGCCCTCCCATAGTGGCTAGGGATTGAGAAGAAGCTAAGTTTTAGTTAATTGCTGATTATAGGAAATATTTTTCCCTCATTGGTAGAGCCTCTACACTGGGTCATTAGTAGCATCAATTTAAGATTCCCTGAGAGGCCAGTGTGCTGTCCAAAAATGGGCCTACACATAGGATGTAGAGGTTGTCCTGACAATGCAATCATTCTGTAGGAGAAACTCAAAGCAATCCCAAAGAAAATCTTATCCCCTTAAACTTCAGCTAGCAACAGGAGGCAAACAGGAAGTCAGGTTGCTAGTAGAGGGTCTCATTGCCAGCAAGCTCCATAATGTAAGCGGATATAAGCTCACTTTGAGTAGACCAGATGGAGGAAAGCACTCCACCACTTTTTAAGCCATGCAACCCTGGGAACAGTGATGTTACCTTTGTAGGAATTCAATTCCACAGCGACAAGTTGATAATAATGCGGAGATGGAATAAAGCATCTGCTACACAGCATGCACTCTCTGGTCTCATCTCCATAGCAGCAAATCAAGGGCCTGCGAACAGAATTCTTGGCTCGCGGCACAGTGTGCTTTCCATTACATTTCATGTTAAGTGAGCACCCTCGTTGGGAAATGAGGCTATCAAGTGCATTTTTAAGGGCCTTGTCTTCGAAAATCAATCTGTTCACATTTTTAATAATGCAGGAAAGAAGTCTGAACTTGGCCCACAGAGAGTTCTGTGCACCAAAGGTTTATTTTTAATTGGATTTTGTGTCTGTTGTTATGGAAATGGTGGTTTTGTAGATGAAGCATCATGATTTTACTGCAAGATCAAGCCCAGAGTGGGGGATAAGAATGAGTTCATCCTTGTGCTTCTTTTTCTTGACAAAACACATTTAAAATTAAAAGAACAGGAGCAAAGCTGCTTCAGAAGCATATGTTTCCAAGAAAAAAAATATTCCCCCATAAAAATAGATTTAAAATGATATGTTCTCTTCTTAAAGATCAAAACTAAGGGTGACCCAGTTGCCAGCAGGACACAAAGCTACTGTGACACTGTTAACCACTCCTGTCTTCTCTGCTAAAGCCATAAAGAGCTCCTTTGGTCGGGGATTGGCCTCACCATTTGGTCTCACTGTGTTTGCAGATGCTGAACTCCCAGCTTCCACTAGTTGTTGAGTGATCAATTGCTGAGAACTTCTTTCTCCAGAATAGTTTGTATTCATGGACCAAGATGTGTCATCAGACTCCGTTAGAGAAAAACAAGAGGTGCTTCGTTCATGGTGCTTGGCACTGTTTAACGAATTGAGGCAAAACTTAGCACTGAGGTTGTGTAAATAGGCTACTAAGAATTTCTATCCTTACTTCCCTGACAGCTTTTTCTCTTCTTTCTTTCCTTCTTTGAAGATATTTTTTTCACTCTTATTTGTGTTCTGAAGATCTTTGCTGTTAACTGATTTAACTGTAGAGTTTGCAGACGGAGGCTGGTAAAACATTCCTGACCCTCTAGCAGTAGAAAAAGTCAGGAAAGCAAATGAAGCCAGGTCCGTCACAGTATTAACATATCTGCAAATATGAGACTTTAATAATGGCTTGATATAATGTATATTTATAATTATATTCTTCTAAATGAATCATTGTATTATTAAATGCTTTTATTGAAATCATATTAATAATTTTATTAAAATTACAATATGTAAACATGTTCCTTTTTTTTCCAGTTAAAGACAGATATAGTCCCATATGACTATGTTAGTAATTTTCATTAAACATGTTTCCCAAATAATGTCTATTCTAAATCCATTTAAATTCTTTGCATACATACTTTGGAAGTTCCTTTATCACTTCACTGTATTATTTACCTCCTTTCTTTTGGCCTTTGTTTGTTGACCCTGTTACTTAGCATCACCTTTTCCCTCCTGGCTTTTAGTTGTCTGTACATTCTCTATTTTGGTCTACTTCTTACAAGTTACTATTATTCTGATATATTCAGAAACACCTACACCATACATATAGATTTGCAACTTGTCAGTTAGTTATTGGAAGGTTTTTTTTTTTAAGAACTGGTTTTTAGATCGAACTGTCCATGTATTCTAGAGGCTGATGAACTTACAGGCCTGGCGAGTCTTGTAGATACACAATTTAAGATCTGAAGAGCAGCATCGTACTGGCAGTACCAAGAGATTGCCACCAGGGTGCTGTGGTCTCCTTTCCATTACCATCTGAAAATGTGTCCTAATGTCAAATAGAAGTCTCAGAAATTAGATATCTGATAAGCCCCTTCACTATTAAATATCAGATATTCCCTTTAAAAGAAGGACATGAAAACTTTGGAAGGCTTCCAATGGTATATTGAATGTGCCTATTTATGACAGCAGGTTAATTCTCTAGTCTTATCAATGCAACAGGATAAAAATTCTTAAATTGTCATACCTGAGTGTTTGTTAACTTGTCATTTTCCTTGCTTGCTATGACTATTAAGCTTGAAAATTGGCCCTCTCTCTTTTCTCTTCTCCTCTCTCTCTCTCTCTCCTCTCACTTTTTTCTTTCTGCTCACTCCCCGACTCTCTTTTTCACTTTCCTCTCACTTTCTGTAAGGTTCATTTTCTTGTCTGATTCTGATTGTCCATAATGACTGTTTGGCATATTCTACAGGCAAAGGTCCTGAGACCCTTTTTGCCGGCTATAACCTCAATGATAATGAATGGCACACGGTGCGTGTGGTTCGTCGAGGAAAAAGTTTAAAACTAACAGTTGACGATCAACAAGCCATGACAGGTAAAAATCTCCTGCCTCTAATACTTTTTCTTTCTTTACTTTCTTTTTGTCCTTATATCTTCTTTTTCATTTGATTTCTTTTTTGAGAATTTAATACCTAAGTAGTGTATTTCTATCATTTCCACCCTCTCTGTCTCCAACTCCTTCTATCCCCCTCCATCTTAGGTGTAGTTCAAACAGCTTGGTTTCAAAGATACATGAAAATATTTGAGGCTGGGTGTGGTGGCCCGCACCCTTAATCCTGGTGCTCCAGATGAGGAAGCAGGAGAGTATCGGTGAGTTCCAGGCCAGTGCTTTACAGAGTGAATTCTAGAACAGCCAGAACTATATAGAGACTGCCTCAAAAAAAAAAAAAAAAAAGAAACAAAACAACAACAAGCAAACAATCAAACAAAGCCTAAAATATTTCTATCAGACTGGCATTTTGTGTGGACAGGGATGTTATTTCTGATGATCTTCTGTGATTGTGTGTTGTGTGTGTTTGTTGATATGTGCCCTCACTGAACATGAACTTGCCATGTATGCACTTACTCGAATCGGTAAGACAAACCTCATCACATTCCTTCTTGACATCCTTCCCATGTCATTAGTAAATCCTGTGAATTGTATCAATAAAACTGTCCAAATTCTGCTTCCATTATATTTGACAAAATCCCCACATGTTTATTGTAGCCAATAAAGATTAATGTGTGCGTGTACATACATACACACACACGTGTGCACACGCATGAACACACACATGCACACACACACAATCATATCTTCTTCCTATTTAAAACCCCTATTAGACGACAGTCGGTTAGGATGCCCTGTGAATGACATGGCCCTTAGTAATCTAATTTTGTATGAACCACAAGCCTCACCTGCTCATAGCTTTCACTCATTCAGTACCTAAATACTGCATTCCTCCATCTCCCTTGTATGGTGTCCAACCCTCGATTTATCTTCTATGAGATTTAATATGGCTTTCTGCTTTGCAATTCTTCACATTTTTAGGTTAAATTTTACCTCAGTCTGTGTTTGCTAATACAGTGTCCCAGTCATAAAATTCATAGCATGTCTCAGAATTTTGTTCTTATACATCTGATTAGGTGCCCACATCTTTTTTATATGCCGTTCCTCCAATAAACAATGAATTTTCTGAGAACAGGGATGTAGAGCATTTCCCCCACTTCCTTACATAGCAGTTGAAATATGTGTTGACTATTCAACAACTTTGAAGTGAATTCACAAGAGTACATAAACCTGGCTTAGTGTTTTAGACCAGGTGAGCCTCTAGCTCATGGAGAGCCACCAGCCTCTGCCACCTGACTTAGTGATTTTGTTTGTTTTATTTTTGTTGTTCTACACAGAAACTAATACAACTAAGAGCAAGGTAAAAATTAAAATTTTAATTGAAAATTCAACATAGATACTGAGATTTCTACAGAAGCAAACATCCAGGAAACATCCTGAGGCTTTTGTTTCATCTTGATTACTTGAAAAACTGATGACAACCCTACTCTGATTTCCTAATTCTAAATTCATTCATTCAGTCTCTGGAAACTGATTATGGGTTTTCTAGACAGTATAAACATAAAAACTTTTTCTATAAAAGCTTTAGAAAATAATTATTCAAAGTTCTTATTCTTTTCTTTTTATTCAATACTGGTGCGTATACGACACTGTATACTACTGATGGAAGCTGAACATAAATTCTGAGTGGAAATACCTTTAAAGCCAGTGTCAGCCAGTGTGTTCTTAGTGGGTGACTGCTTTAGTTGGTCCCCTCAGGCTAAATGTGTCTCTCAATACTGCCTATCCATCTTTGAGGTCTTTTGAAATTGGACTACGTATTTTCTTGTAACATGGTTGCTTCAACACTGTCACTAACTCCTTGTTGTCGGGGTTTCTGTCCTACCCGGTTCCCACATTCGTTAAGTCCCAAAGAAAATCACACAGAGGTCTACATTAGTTATAAACTGATTGGCCCATTAGCTCAGGCTTCCTATTATCTCCTATAACGTATATTAGCCCATTATTCTAGTGTATGTTAGCCACATGGCTCAGTACCTTTTTCAGCAGGGCAGGTCACATCTTCCTTCTTCTGTTTCTGGGCAGGACTGCAGAGGGAACGTCCCTCTTCCCAGAATTCTCCTATTCTCATTGACCCACCTCTACTTCCTGTCTGTTTGTTCTGCCTATACTTCCTGCCTGGCTACTGGCCAATCAGCATTTATTTAAAACATAATTGACAGAATACAGAATTGTCCCACACCACCTCCTTATAATTTATGATATCCATAAACATCATTTTCAGAAAGAAAAAATTATTTTTTCACTGAACTTTTCTATCTTTCTGAATTAAATGTCCTTCCCTTCTTTGTAGCTTCCAAGTTCTTAGCAACCTGAGATATTAATTTTGTTCTGAATAGTTTTCACATTTTTTGCCAATAGAGCTTTCAACAAGAAACACAGCAACTTTAGAATTGGAGTCACCTAACTTAAGAAAGGCTTTTTAATATTGTGAAAAATTAATAAATGTCAACATCAATATCTTTTCATATTTTGTATCCTATATAGCTTATTAATTGAGTGCTGCTGATGTCTCTAGACCTTTAATTTTGAAAATTAATAAAGATTGATTTTTGTTGTTACCAAAGAATTAGAACTTCAACAGAACAGTGTTGAGGTCATTGAACAAAAGTTGAGGAGCAAAAGCAAAATAATGTTATATGAAAAACCAGAATTGCTAAGAAGGTAATAGTAATTTACTTCAGTAACATAACCAGAGGCTCTGTAGTATGTGGATGAAAAGATAGCCACCCTCAGTAAAGTGTGTATTTGCTTTTCAATGTGTAGAGCAGAAGTCAGATTAAACCATTGACTAAAAGGAAAACATAAAAAAAGATAAGAGATGAGCCATCTTAGAGAAAAGAGGCTTCTCAGAGATTAAAAATTAAACAGAACACAAATCAGGGGACTTCTTTTGTATTAATAAATTTTTAGCCATTAAAGTCAATTGATAACATAAATATTTTGTCTTATATGATCAAATATTTCTTTTATATTTTATGTATCGCAATGTTTTGTGATATTACTTACCATCTTTGCTGTTTTTATTAACCAAATGAAAGCTTCTTAGAGTGTTGGTGAGAGCCCCCATAGGTAGTTTCAGTATTCATTATGCCTAGAAAAATGGTTGAGTACATTTTCTTAGGGGTGATTCTGAGATTGGCCCTAATTAATGTTTTCATTAATATTATGGATGACAGCATAGGATGAGCTTAATAAATTTTCCAACTATGCCAAATTAGATAGGGAAACTAGCCAAGAACTTGGTTGGAAGAACTCGATTTCAGTTTAAGTGACCTTTTTGAGTTGCAGCAGAAAATGAGGCGCACAGTTTGAGAATAAGAGGCTGGGAATGAGCCACAAGTGAGGATTAACTTTCATGGATGCTGTGCTTTGCCACTTAGAAACAAAGTTCTTATCTTTCTATTTAATTCCAAAGTTACAGGAAGATAGAATCATTACTCTAAAGGTAATAGAGTATTAATTTCACTATTAATGGGGTTGACACAGAAATATGGTGAGACAGGAAGAGAGGTGGGGCTTATAAGGATTTGTCCCTGAATGAAGCTGCAATCACACATCCCACTAGGATATTTGAGACACAGTATCTCCTAGATTCATGGCACTTGTATCCTCCTCAGAACTGAATGTGCTTTGAATTAATGCATTTTTCCTAAATGGTTATTTGTGAGGAAAATGGTATAAGTCAGAGATAATCTTTATAGTAACAAGAGGACTGCTCTAACGGGTGAATCTGGATATCCACACAAGGAAGGAAAAGTAAAAAGACTATTTTTACTTTCAAACACATTTTAATTGTTCATTATTACAAAAACATTCAGTAGCTCTTTCCTATTTATACAGTGAATAGAACAATATATAATAATTATTTTTTTCTGAAAAAAAAAAAGAGAAACATTACATAACCACAAAGCTAAAGTGTGTGGGTTGCTAATGGATGTGCAGTCATTTAGATCATTTGCTCTTCCTGACCCCTCTTACCCTCTTTTCTCCCCTCTTCCTTTCCATTCCTTACTTTCTTTTACTTTTCATGAAACTGATAACATGTTAACGAGTATTTATTGTTTACAACAAAACACAGTTTTCCATGTGTCTTAGGCTGGTCCAGAACTTAACTATGTAAGGTCAAACTGGCTTCTAACTCATAATCCCCTTCCCTTAAACCTTCAAGTCCTGACAGAACAGAAGAACATCACCACAGCTAGGCAGGAGGAGAAGTTTTATTACAGCTAAAATTCACATGGGAATTAAAACCTGGCCTAAGAAATTTTATTATATATGACCTCCTTACCCTTAAACCATACCCAGATATTCTTACTATAAGCTACCTATCAAGTAAAAAAAAATACTTAAAAATGTGTTATTACAGTGAAAATTTGTAGTGTCCTATGGAAGTCTGGAAGGGTCTTTTAGATGCACAATATACCAATGTATTATATTTTCTTTTAGGCCAAATGGCAGGTGACCACACAAGACTGGAGTTTCATAACATAGAGACTGGTATCATCACAGAACGACGTTATCTTTCTTCTGTTCCCTCAAACTTCATTGGACACCTGCAAAGCCTGACATTTAATGGGATGGCATACATTGACTTATGCAAAAATGGTGATATAGATTACTGTGAGCTCAATGCCAGGTTTGGCTTCAGGAACATCATTGCAGATCCCGTCACCTTCAAGACCAAATCGAGCTATGTTGCCTTAGCTACGTTGCAAGCCTACACTTCTATGCATCTCTTTTTCCAGTTCAAGACCACATCCCTGGATGGACTAATTCTATATAACAGTGGGGATGGAAACGACTTTATTGTGGTTGAATTAGTTAAAGGGTACGTACATGTCAGGTCAATGAAAAGAGAAAAAACTGTGTAAGGTGAACTTCAGTATCCAAAAGTCTATATGAAACTCAATTTGTTATCTAAATATGGTGGGAGACAGGAGAGGGAAGACAAATGGCTCATTTGCTCAAAGCCTTTAAGAGGCCTCTTCTGTGCATATGAAACAGTGCAGTTTCATGTGTATACAAGTATACGTGTAAGTGAAGATCAGATCTAGTTCACGGTAGGGCTCCTGTGACTCCCATACTCCAAATGTGGAGTTCTTGAGTTTTGACAATGCAATAGGCTATTTTGTGCTAAATTAAATAGCTAATTCAGTTTATCGTAGTAGTTCTTTAATGAAATTCTAATTAATTCAAGCTTAGTTCTGTGATGAAAGTTAGCTCTGTTCAGAAAGAATGACGAGTTAGTGAAATGTTTTGCTAATGTGATAACAAATGGACACATTTCCATGCATTTGGACATTCATTCACCCTAGGTGAATATTACTGTACATTTAGTATAGACTGGATAATACACATAACATACAGAAAAGCATGTGTTTCCCTTGCGTTCCTTGTGTACATCTTAGATCCCTCCCAACCTTGGAGCATACATACATACCAACATACAGCAGTACTGAGTCCAGGTGAATATGAAAATGCAACAGAAAAACACGGTAAGCAGTTTCCTGGGATGATCATGCACATATTGTCAGGGGTCTTGGTGGAACAAAAAGACAAGTGGAACAGGAAGTGTGCATTAGAACTTCGTGTTGACGCATGAGAACCCATCTCCCATAACAAGAATTGCTAGGTCAGTGTGATTGACCAAATGAGTTGATGATAGAAATGCGGAGCCCAGAACAAAAGGTGATCCTTTCTGCTTTCAGTTTCACATGCAGGCCGCTCTATCTCAAGGTTCTAGGAGGAGGAATCCACTCGAAAGTGCCTGTTATAATGTCTTGTTTACCATCATGGCTTATTCAGAAAGCAATGACTCTTCCCTCTCTTTCATTTTCTTTCTAGGTACTTACATTATGTGTTTGACTTGGGAAATGGTGCTAACCTCATCAAAGGGAGCTCAAATAAACCACTCAATGACAATCAGTGGCACAATGTGATGATTTCAAGGGACACCAGCAATCTCCACACTGTAAAAATTGACACGAAAATTACAACGCAAATCACTGCAGGAGCCAGAAACTTAGACCTCAAGAGTAAGTATTGGCTAAGTCACAGTGTACAGCTTCTGTACTCTGTATGAGTGACAAACCCTTTGATTGACAGGGTACAGGCCCAAGCCTTCAGAGTGTACAGCATCTGCCCACGAGTGACAAACCCTTTGACAGGGTACAGGCCCAGGCCTTCAGCAAAGGCTGACAGGAATGTCGGGTTTTTGCACATGATTAATAATACAACACACGAGTTTCTGTTCTCCTTTAATGTGGCATGAACATATGTATTTTTAATAACAGTTCAAAAATGCAACACCTAAGAATGCATGCATGATTAAAATTTAAAGAATGAGAAAAATGTGCTCATAATCTTGATATTGTTAAGATAGGTAGGAGCCTGCAACTTTTCAGTCTTGGTGGCTTTCTATTAGTTTAGAGTTAATGGAACCAGATGTATACTGAGCTTCTCTTTAGTTCCCTCCCCACACACTTGGTTACATTGCCTAGATGCTTTCAGACCTTTCTACCAACAGCTCTGAGCCTGGCTTGTCCTTCATTATCAGTAGTGAGTTTTATTTTTCTTCACCACCTCCATGATGTACACAGGCGCACACATACACACATTTACACATTTACATACTTGTACATACACTCATGCTCTTGCTATCTGTCTATCATCTATCTACCTCCCTATTTATATTTATCTATCTGCCATCTATCTATCTATCTATCTATCTATCTATCTATCTGTCTGTCTGTCTGTCTGTCTGTCTGTCTGTCTGTCTATCTATCATTTATCTGTCTATCTGTCTGTCTCTTACATGCATACACAAACACGCACATGAATGTTGCCTTAATGAGCTGTTCAGAAAGTCTTAGCTGACATTTTCTGACTTTACTGAGGCTTAATTTTTAAGATGCTTAGAAGACATGCTAATAATAGGAGACAATAATATTAGATCCGATTTGGATGGGTCATTATGATTCACTGAGAACTACAGCTTTATATCTCATCATAATGATCAGGACAAAAAGCACTGGAGAAGGTTCCATTAGCTTTTCATTCTGAGTATAGGAGAGCTGAGGCTTGATGTCTCAACCAGGGATGGAGCAGCTCCTAGAGGAGAGATAAGCAAACCCAGAGCTAAGTGCATCCTCCTGACTTCCTCCTGCGCAGCCCTGATGCATGACAAAGCCCCTCAGATAGTGTTTCAGGCATATTTTGCTTTAAAAGGCTGCTGGTTTATAATCATCAGATCTCTTCCTTTGATTTAGGAAGTAAATACATTGAGAGTTATAGAACTGGCCGGGGAAAATCCAACAGCAGTCTTTCTAGAAGAGAAAGAAGTGCAGCTTCTAAGCAAGGTGAAAGAAGGCAGTGTTTTATTTTGCATAATTGCAGAACACATTTACAATGCTGGTTCTTTATTTGTCACACAGAAAATATGTGACAATAGTTGTCTCCCTTGTTCCCAGGGAGCCCCTGTTAACTTCTACGATAGCCCATTGCTTCCGGTCTAATAGCTTAGCTGACACCAAACTGGAAATGTAGGGAAATGCAGCTTAGGGAGCTCCACTGCTTCTCTGCCTTGTCTGTGACAAAAGTCTCCTGAACCTTTGGTTTCCTTTCGGGGGATGCCCTCCTTTTGCACGGTGAACTCAGGTGGGCATTGTCAAGGAAATGGGGAGATTGTGAAGGGCACTGGCCAGGCCACCACAGCAGAATAAACAATGCCTTGTTTATGTCAGAGAGACCTCAGGGCACATACACGACTGTGACTAGAGACCTCAGAGTCCATGTCATAAATTCAAATGACTAGGAGCATGCGGTCCACCATGGCTGGAAGCATTCGATGCTCATAGCCCAGTTTGTGAATGAAATCCAGGGCTGTGTCTCTGCGGATTTTGGGACACCATCTCCGAAAAGCTATTACTTGATTCTTAATCATTGAGATGGATGTAAGCAGAATAGGAGGCTGTGTTGGGGTTCTTCTGATGGGTATGTGTGCCATAAAGGTAGCTTTACAAATCTTAGATATGTTTTCTTAAAACGTCCACTGCATTTTAATGCTGGTTATAAGAAAAGCATTTCCCATAATTAAGAAAAAATACTGAAAATGTGAATCACGGTATGATATTGGGCATAAATTCATGATCTTTTGTTTTGGTCTTTGTTTTTTTTTTTTTTTTTTGATACTGTGTTTCACTGTGTAACAGCCCTAGCTGCCCAGAAACTCAGTTTATAGTAGTGTTTTAAAAAACAAAAACTCACTGGGTGTTTGTGGTGCAAGCCTTTAATGCCAGCAATAGGAAGGCAAAGGCAGGCAGATCTTTGTGAGTTCCAGGCTAGCCTGGTACTGCTGGTCTGTAGGACAGCCAGGGCTACACAGAGAAAGTCTGTCTCAAAATAGAAACAAAACAAAACAAAAACAACAACAAAAAGTCAGTTTAAATTAGAGGTTAGTCTCCCAGATGGATAATTAGTTTTGTATGTGTTTGCTTCATTATGTGTGTGCGCACATTCATTCATGTATGTGGGGCGGGCAGTGCTGGTGTGGACCCTGGACAAGGATCATGAATGTCTTGCCTTATCCCTCACTACCATATCCCATTGACCCAGAGCCTCTGACAGGATGAGGAAGTCTCAGCCATACCCCTGTTTCGGCCCTGTGTTTCAGCCTTGGATAACAGGCACACGCATGGTTGGGAAGGCTTCTCGTGTGGATTCGGGGATACTGCATGTCTCATGCTTGTGTATGAAGCACTCTTTCTTACAGGCCCTTCTCTTCAGGTTATGCAAATGAGGTTCTTTATCAATAAATTCTGTGAAGCTGCTGTGTTTCCAGACCATTCCAGATCACAAAATGAGAACTAGTCCCTAAAATTAGGCTGAAGTTTCCACTTGTGAGTGGCTGTGTGACTTTTAATTGGAACAATAACCCCAAGAATCCCAAGGAGAGAAAGCGTGTTGTCAGACGCCCTCTCCCTTGTACTCCCACTTTTCGCTCTGCGGGACGGCAGTGCCAGCTAGATGTTATTTACCGAGCACTGACCCTCTGCTAGGGGTGACGAGCAGATGTGAGAGAGGGTGACAGGGTCCCGCCATGAAAAATTACCATCCCAAGAAACACACTGTGTCTGAGCACTCATGCACAGTACATAGCAGGGAGGAGAGCTATGGCGCCACATGTGGGCACTGAAACTGAGGAGAGTTGGAAGACTTGTTGATGAAGCCATGTTTAAGGAATGCTTGAAAAGCACCAATAAAGACCACCAGGCGCTGCTATTCCCTGGATGTGAGACCTGCCTGACTTGATGCCCTGAACAGACCGTGCAAGCCAGTCATGTAGGATGGCGCCACTAGTGGCTGCAAGAAGCAGGAAATCCCCTTATCTAAGTCGGTGGTTTTTTTTTGGGGGGGGGGTCTTGTTCTCGCTGACAGTCACCTTTGAGAATTAAACCTATTCTGATGTACACACATGTTGGGACCATTTGGAGTCCTGGCCTTCAGCTGCTCTTCCCTGTTAGTTAGAGATCTTTCCTTTCCTTCTGATTTGACTTACTGAAAGCTGTGTCATAACTGTTTACCAGCTCTGCTTCACGAGCACGTCTTGCCTTGAGGATCAGAGGATAAGGTTTTCACCTGTTGGCCCACCTGACTCCTGTTGGGTATATAAGCCTCCATAGTGCTATTGAATAAAGGGCTTCTTACCAGTGACTAGAGGTTCCTGTCTCTGTCTGTCTGTCTGTGCTGTCTCTGTGTGTCTTTGTGTGTTTAAACCTCCAGCCCCTTGCCCGAAGCTCGCGAACTGTATGGTAGCACATAGAGAACAGGCAGACAGGCGTTGTGTGCTGCACACACACCCTCTTTAAAACATCTTTAGTTCTCCAAGCGAGACCAGTCTGCTTACACTACACGCCTGTGGTAATTCCTGAAGTACAGAAGTCCTCCGTATCCTTCTCAGCGTAACTCACCGGGGATGCCCCGGAAACAACCGGTGTGCGGTTAGAGGTCCTCACTACGTGTTGTGCACTAGCATCCTGAAACAAGGCACCGTTTACGTTAAACAAACTTTAGCTAACCTTTTAAATTTTTTGAGTGGAGGTCGGTGCCTTCCGAAGTCACCGGGCTGAATTAGATTTTTGACACTTACGTTCCTTTACCCGACAGACACACCAGAGGGCAGCATAGGGCCACGTACTGTGTTCCATGATGTTGGGGGTGGGGAATTAACTCGCTCCGTTTGCGCTGAGAAACAGAATCGCTTTGTTTCCAGAACTTAAAATTCCATATTTAACCTGCACAGTAAAGCACGCTTTTGTCCGTGGCTGTGTTTCATCTTGTAGATGTAGAGATGTGAAACCCAAGCCTCTCTCTTCCCCACCTCGTCTCAGTGGAAATAGTCACAAACAAGCCTCAGTCTATGGCTCCTCCGTGCTGATGACCATGTTCAAATGATCTTTTCTGACACTATCCAAGTCTGGAGGGTGTAGGCCTCTCCCTGTTGATACAGTTTGGTTTTCATCTTTATTCCCAGCTGCTGGTGTCCGTTCCCTTTGGCTATAGAGCAAGCTGCCACACGCAATGAAAGGCTCCGCCTTCACTTGCTGTGGTCCGACTCTATTCATTCTGGAACGTTAGAGTCCCGGCCTCTTTAGCGAGGTAATGTAATCCCTCCTTGTGCATCTCTTGTCCTAATTTGCGATTTGGTTTGTAAAAGTGTACGGAAAAGAGCTGATAGATTTAAATGAGGTTATTGTATGTAATCTTTATGAGTGTCCGGGAATTTGAATTGAGGTCAGACTTGCTCATTCACTTATCTAGTTCAAGAGTAAAAATAGAAAAGACGAATAGTTTTGGGACTCCATCTGCCATAGATACCCTTCTTTAAATATTAAATCATCCGTCAGCAAATTGAGGCACATTTGATTGAATTTGATTGGGGCCGATCTGGGTGCATCAGGGTGCGTAGCAGAGAGTGCCCTCACGTGGCCACTTAGTAAAATTACACCGAGTCATTCTTGGACCGTGTCTAGGTCAGCCAGTTGGTGAACTCTTTGTCCCTTCCTCCTCCTTTATCTCCTCTCACAAATCCCAAAATATTTCACTCTCGAGGGTGTCCCTTTCCTTTCCTTCTCATCTCTTTTCAACATTTTTTTGTATCTCCAATCAAATCTCATTTTGTAGGTAGCTAACTGCCTGCTGTTGTTTCCTGAGACCAAGCCACTAAAAGGCCCCCAACGGGAAACATCCAGGACTTTCCTTCCAGCAGGTCTCTAAGGAAAGATGTGCACACATCCTAAACTCGCTAAGCTACTTTCCTTTGTAACGCAGACGGCCTCTTGCCCACTGGCCCTCACTCTCTGGGCCTGAATACAAGGCACATCTTCCTGCTTTCTGCCTTTCACGTTGCACTTTGAAAAGCATTTACCGAGGGATATTACTTCCAAAGCGCTGACTATGATCAAACATGTCTGAGCTTTGTTGGCTTCTGGTAGCCGGTTTGTCTTGCGAGATTTATTTGCTTAAGTAGAGAATGTTCAGAGAATACCTTGACTTCGAATGTAGCCTTAGAGCTGGGTGTGACATCCGCAGTGGAAGAAATGCCCAACGACCCTCTTTGTGTCTTGTTTATAACCTAGTGAAATACTAACGTTTTCTCAGTTTGTGGGAGGTTATCTTAAGGATCCATTTGAAAGGCAAGGCAAGAAACCTTTTCAGTGGCTAAGGAGGCCCCTTAGAGGGGAAGGCATTTATTCTAATTGCTGCAGAAGTATCTCCTTGAGACCCTGGTGTCCCTGGCACCTGCTCCCTCCTCCCTAGTCCCTAAGACTTTATCCTACAGACCCACTGCATACTATCATCATGCCTCTGAGATCCTCTTTCTATGCTGCCTGCTGGTGTTTACTCCCCCTAAGAAGATCTCATTGCTGGCAGTGGTTCAGCTTTAGTATTCTCCCCCTTTGTCTCACTCCCCAGTGAGCGGACATATCATCATGGGCTCCAGAATGCAGCAGGTGTTTTCCCAGCTGCAGGGACTACATTAACTTCTTTACAAATTGGCAATAAATACCCAATTAGATTTCCATGGCATGCAATGTGAACCTACTGAGAAGGATGCTGTGTTCCTAAGACTCTCTGCATCTCAGAGATCTGGTGAAGAAGCATGGTGAACATCATACAGAAGCTGGGGAGTTGAAAATAAAAGTGTTTAGCAGGACAGTGGAGTAAGCAGCACAGATTAATAATATTTTAGCTTCAGTGCCGATGATAGGCAAAGCTCAGTGGGGAAAGGGGCCACTTTGGAGTCAAAAACCACAGCTCAGAACAGAGACAATAAGGCTGTGAGTTTGTCAAAGTGATACTTGACATCGTTATTCCTTTTCCCACACAAGTGTTACAGCATGGTTATTTAAAAGACAATTAGAGATGTGAAACCATTGTTTCTCTTCGATGACTTTGCTGAATTCCCAGGCTTTGCAGAAATCATCCCAACTCTATTCTCTTAACTATAAAACCTCTGACAGTTTGTTTTAATCCATTCCCACCTTTCAGAGGACATCCTTGCCTTGACATGCATCGTCCCCTATGGCCTCCTGTCTAACATTCACTATGAGCGTTCTTCTGGCCGTGTATAAGTTTCATGCCCGATTCCACTATTGCAACTTAAGTATCTGCATCCTGCTCCAAGAACTGGGCATTGTTTAAATCCACCATCCTTTGCACTCACCTTGGAATCGTTGCTGCATTAGTCAGAGTTAGCCTACATTAGCTTATTCAATGTCTCTCAGCTCTGAGACTTCCCTTCCCATCATTGGGAACACAGGAACTTGAGTGTCACCAACTTCCCAGAGAGAACTGACTTACCCAGCCATGTGTCCAGTTAGTATGTTCTCATGTTCTCCAGATCCAGCCTTCTCCTTTCTGATTCTCCACTGTAGAACAATCAAGGTTTTATTTATTCTATGTGTGTGAAGCACATTGATATATGCATGCTACAGGCATGACTCCTGCATACATAGGACAGAGAAGAAAGTCAGGTCCCAATGTCAGAAGGTCATCAGATCCCCTGGAAGTAGAATTACTATGGCTGTTCATATCAGTCTCAGTTGACTGCTACTGACAGCCTGGAACAGCACCTTGAGAAGAATCTGAAACACCTGTGGACTTTCTAACAAAGACTATGGGAGTGATGAAGCCAGGTGCAAGGTGGAAAGGAACCCCACGGAGCCACACATTGCCTCTGAGTTTGTGGAATAGTTCTAAGGCCTTGGCCCTTACCGTTTCTGGATGAACCATGCCTAAGTGCTTATTCCTATTTACAGAAAAGTTTGCGAGTGTAGAATTAGCTAGCATGTTTAGAACAGTTGTGGACCTGCTTATAGTAGACCTACAGCAAAGAAGCAGCTCTCCTGAGACCTCCCCAGCACAATCACTCCTGGAAAGTGGAACCCTTTTCGCACGCCCTACAGAACAAAGTCCAGGTTTACCACGCCCCAAAAGAAATGGCAGGATAACTGAAACATTTGGATGGTGGTGCCTGTGGGATGGAGTAGCAAGTCTCTGTGCGTCTCCGAGTGGAGTTCCGAACTGTCAGATGGATGCAAGTTCCCAGGCTCAGCTGAAGACCAACCTTCTATGCTGTCTGCTCTTCAGATGATGCCCAGAGAAAATTGAGTGCGCATGACAGTAGGTCCTCATTTGTTTTCATAGTCAGCAGTTTTCATAATGCTTTGACCTTTCTCCTTTTAATGAAACAAAGGTCTTGGTGATATAAGCAGCATAAACCTATTCAGACTATGTTAAGAAAACAAAAGGAAGAAATGACAGAGAGAGAGGCTGGAGCAGGGGCAGGAAAGGGAGAGAGACCGACTCTTGGTAGAAGGCCGATCTGTTTGTCTGAGTGCCTCTGAGGTCTGTAGCAGCTCCCTCCATCTCCCTCCGTGGTGTTGGTTTCTACTTTCAGAACTTCAGGAAGCAAGCTTGAAGCTCTGGATCCTTGCTATCTTCCAGTCAAGTAGACACTCAAGACTAACTTAGGGTTAAGGTCCTAGATCTAATTTCTTGAAAAACAGATTTAACCAGAACATATGTCCTCTCTAGGACCAGGAACAGTGATGAGAGATAGCTCACAGTGCACAATTATGCATCTACTGAATTTATTTGAAGACATATTTGAGTTGGATATTCAGGGCAAAAGAAAAAGCATCAAATTTTCTCTGCAGGTGATCTTTAGCTTTCTGTATCAGAACCAAGGGGCAAGATTGGCCCATCTCTTGAATCTAGTCTTGTAAGGAAGGCTGCTTGTTCGTCCCAGCCACCATCCACCAAAATAATCACACAGAAACTATATTATTTAAATCACTGCTTGGCTCATTAGCTCCAGTTTCTTATTGGCTAACTCTTGCATCTTAATTTAACCTATTTCTATTAATCTATAGGTCACCATGAGGCTGTGGCTTACAGGGAAAAGTTCCAGTGTCTGTCTCTGGCTTTTCTCTGACTCCGTCCTTTTTCCTCCCAGCATTTAGTTCAGTCCTCCCCACCTAGTTCTGCTCCACCCAGGCCTGTTCTGCTATGGGCTCAAAGTAGTTCTTTATTCATTACGAGTAATCACAGCACAAAGAGGGAAATCCCACATCCACATCAGTCTAGTATGAAGATAAGATACAAATTCATGAAGATGGTGAGAATATAGAAACCAAGTGATGCTAAAATATGTGCATGAAAAAGCTAAAACAAATGCTTGAGAAAGTAGAACTGCTTTCTACATTGTCTTTCAAAGTGTGTTGCCCTGGATCCGTGATTACAAAGCCAGAAACTTCCAAGAAACCCAGATGGAAAGAGGGACCTAGCTTATGGCCCTCAGTGGAATTGTGAGGATTCATAGCAGACTCCTGCGGTTCCATTAAAGAACAGACAGTCCCCATCCCCAGCTGACCACTGGCTAATCCTGCACCTGTCCATTATACATTTCTCACAAAAGAGAGACTTTGAAGGAGTTCTCTCACTTAGGTAGGGTTCACCCATAACGCAGAGAAATTGTAGAGTCTATTCACTATTTCAGAAAACTCAAATCATTAATACAGTAAAACATACTGGAAAGTTGGGGAGATTTGGTGTGAAGTAATCCTGCAGAAGCGCTCCAAGGTTATGAAGGAAAGTTCAGGTCATGGCCCTTGACTGCTAAGAGCCCTTTGCTTTCCCGTGCTTGGCCTTCGAGCGCAGTTTGGTATCAGGCTTCCCCGCTAATGCCACATGTGTGGTGGTTGTGTGTCTGTTTTAAAATTAGCCTCTTCTTGGACTTTTTAATCAACTGCTGTTGTTTTTTTAATTAAACACAATACAAGAAGCAATGTCACATTACATCTAAGGACACATTTTGTCATCAGATGCTCTTTGGTAGCCTCTGCAATGTTCCATATGTGTATATGCCTAAACAGGCCACATGACTGCCAACATCTACCGTCTTCCCTTTACTAAGTATGAGCTGAATGATTTACATGTGTTTTAAACATGCTTTCATGTGTTAATTATCATAAAAATTGCTGAAGATGTAGTACTTGGGTTCTTGTTGCCAGTGAACAAAGTAAGGCTTAGAGAAGTTAAATATTATACTAAGAGAGTTAAGATGGTGGTATTAAATATTAATAATTATGACTCTTTGAACACTTATTATATTCCATGCACTGATAAATATTTACATGTGAATATCTTACTTATTTCTTATCAAAGGTCTTAGAGTAAGTCAATGTATTCTTTAGTATTTCATGGAGCTTGTAAGGCTCACCTCAAATATAACAGGTACATGTTATTTGTTGACCAACTTCCTTCATTGCTTTTTCCCAAGCCAACCCATCTGGACTTCTTAGTTTCTTAGCAGTAGCTAAGATATCAGCAATTACTAATTCTAGCTCATCTGAAGAAGGTTACTTCTCCTCCTCCAACCTTCATTCCCAAGTTACTTCTCCGCAGTCATCTAACACACACTTCTTTGAAGTCCTTTGTTGTTCTGAAACTCTAAGATGCTTTAAGTTTCAGTATTAATGTGCTATCTCTAGTGCATCACAGACCATTGCATTTATAAATTTAGCAGGCGTGGTTCCCTCTGTTTTTGAATTGATGGCCCATGACATAATTATTTGATTTTTGCTGGGACACAGGTGTGAATCATGGACAACAGTAGGATGATATAAAGTTGTCTTCGTGAAGCAAACTCCTTGCTTAGATCTGCTTAATAAATAATTATAAATACCTTAATAATGATAATAAATAATAATAAATTACCTTCCCAGTAATTCTAGTAATTGCTGTCATTATTGAATGCTTGAGTGTCAAGAGTCAGGGTAAGGATTTATATGTAAAGAATTGTATCCACTAGGCAAGATGATCTAACATATAATATAATCAAGCTCACGATGCTACTTTTTATTTTATTTTATTTTATTTTATTTTTGTTTTTCGAGACATGGTTTCTCTGTAGTTTGAAGCCTGTCCTGGAACTAGCTCTTGTAGATCAGGCTGCCCTCGAACACCTGACTTTGCCTCCCAGATGCTATTTTTTTTTTACATCAAGCCATCTCTTCAAATTGTACAGTGTTGGGGTATGTGTACTATGCACAGACCCACAAAATATATTGAGTTCTCTTATAGAACCACCCTTAATGCAAACATTTAAATAGTGATGGCTCAGCAGTTGAGAACACTGGCTGCTTTTGTAGAAGACTCAAATATGCTTCCCAGAATCCAGTTAGGGTCCATCCCTCATAACTACTTGTAACTCCAGCTATGTGTTGTCTTCTTTCTCTTTCCTAAGTAATGTACAAGTGCCCACACACACACATTTTAAAGCTTTTTAAATTAAACATAAGTTATTAATCAAATCTCAGAAGTGATGATTTGATTGTGGCCACAGAATCCAGGAAATGCATATTCAAACTTCTGCTCCTTCCCACTCCTGTGTGGGTGTAATCGGTGGCTGAGGACAAGTCTGAGTGCAGGCTCTAGGTCAAGCAGACATGGCATCCTCATTCTTTAACGGTGTTTTCCTGTGCTCATCCACAATGTCTCTGCGTGATGGCCACCTATTACCCCAATGATACCCACTTTCACTGCAGCAGACTCAACACCCACCTGTCTTCGGTCACTCACTCCAGCTAGCTTCTTCATGCCCCCCTTGTCTCTAATACTCCCAGCCGCCACTTCCACTCACCATGCCTAGAAACGTATGCATTCCTGGTGCTCACAAGTTACTTAGTGTTTTCTCAGTGTAATCCAGTTCTGCCACTTCAAACTGCCGGCAACACAAAGCAGTATTGCCAGGGAATAAAGGGGGCTGCCTCTCGTAATGGGGAGACCAGTACACATTCGCTATATCACAAAGATCTCTTCATATCACATTCTTTTAGAATTTATTATTTTGTTTTTCTTATTTGTACTGGTGTTTTGCCTGCATGTATATCTACGCAGCACATGCATGCCCGTGTCTTCAGAGACCAGAAGACTGGATCAGATGCCCTGGAACTGGAGTTACTGATGGTTGTGAACCACTGTGTCAGTGCTGGGAACCAAACCCAAGTCCTCTGTGACAGCACTCATTGCTCTTAACCAGCCCTTCATCGGGGCTGAGCCGCATCTCCGGGTCCTACGCACATGGTTTATATGTCCGATTAGTGAGCCATGACTGTGATCAGTGCTCTGGAGGCCCTGGCAGGAGGAGAATATGTTCTAGGGTAATCTGCTCCACACACTCAGTGAAAAGTGATTATTTTAATTGTCAGGAATCCATGTGATAAAGTGAGACATTGTCTTTCACATAAAAATTTTAAACATGTGTGCCACCAACTCATTAAAAAATGATGAAAATTTCACTTCTGGTCATTAAATAAGAAATAAATATTTTGATTCCCACTTTTCACATCCTTTCCCACCCTTTGTCCTACATAGAACACATATATTGCATTTCTGACCTTAGTCTTCCTGACGTACTATCGCAAAATTCTTACTTGTTTTATATCCATTGTATCTGTTCCATAGTAGGCTAGCATTTACAGATCATAAAAAGCAGGGCCAGCAAACAGAAAGCTAATGGTTGGCTTGTCAAACAGTCCTTAGCTGGTTTAACAGGCTATATCTCACTCTTCAGCTGTTCCCCTAGCCTTCAGAGTAAATTTTTTACATCCAAGTCTTTGAGGGTGAATCCTTTCTCATACATATTGCAAATTGAACACATAAAGTCATTAGAGATACTATAACATACAGCATTGTGTGGTGATTATATTGAAAATATCCTATCTTTCACCGTGAAAGAAGTTCCTGTTTAGTTAAAAAATATACAAAAATCTTCTAATGCTTAAGGAAAAAAATACTTTCTGTAACTCAGTAACTCTCATAATATTTTAGAAGCTCTTTAGTAATATGCCTGTAAACCATGTATAGTGCTTTACCATTGTTCTACACTGCTGTGTGATTCGAACTATCCAGGAAACAAGTGATGAATGCGGCTTTTTATCCTTTATGTCAAGATAGTCTAAATCTCATTTTTTGATATGTATTAAACAGGCCATCATTATAGGGAATAGAAGTTCTCTTAAACTTAATATAGCAGGAGACCCACTCACCTCAAATAAATTTTCATTGATTTTGAAATGAGAGGCTTAAATTATTTAAAATAAAAAAATTTAAAGACAAAGTATTATATGGAACAACATAAAACTTTCAGAAAAATAACAGATTTGCATAGGTCCTGTAACTGACCTTATACGTGTAAGTCTTCATTCATTACCAGAAGTCATTTTCAATGCTACTTATTTTTCTCATATCATTCAGAATATTTTTAGTAAAGTAGTAAAGAAAGAAGTAGCCTTGGAGTCTCAAGTGCGAGCCTCATTCTCCTGATGCTGGAAGTCTTACTTGCACTGACCCAATGTGTGCCTCTTTTGCTCACTTAACCATAATGTCTGGGTGCTCTGCAGAGTCTGGAAGAATCAAAACCCCTCTTATGCTCAGTGAAAATCCGTATGCAAATCCTAACAAAGTTTGTGGCTTTAGCAAACCCGTCTGCAGTTCAAGTGGGCATCAAGTGGGAATGAAAGGAAAACAAGAACATAACAGTGACAGAATTGTCCACTGTTAAGAGTATTGATCACAGGTATGGAGGCTTGCCTCCATTTAGCTGGGGACAAAAGAAAACGTTGAAAAAATTTTCTATCTGTTCTTCTCTTAAAAAGCCAAATGTCAAATCTAAATTTTGAAGCCACAAAATGAAGTTGGCTTGACATGGATTTATTTGCCTGAAGTCATACCCCACCGGCCAGTGTTACTGACGTAGAGTGGAGTTAAGAGAAGATGGATTACCTCACACACCTCCATAGCAGCTCCCTTTTAGCCTCCATTCAGCATTCCACCAGGTTTTCCTCAGTCTGTTGGCAAACACATAAACAAAATCAGTTTTCATGTTATATGGCTCAGAATCCTCCTTTAAAAACAAACATTCTTCTATAGGCATTTTTCCTCAAAAGTTCAGCTAGAAAATAATGTCAGACTGAAAATCATTTTCCAGTCTTTACATAAAATAAGGGAAAATATTGGCTTTCAAAGTCTGGCTGTAGGAAAGCCGTGTGTGTTGGGGTCTGAACTCAAACCTTGGTGGATTTCCCACCCTTCTCTTGAAGATATTAGTATTAAGGCATGGAAGGGAGAGTTGCAGGGTTCTGATGTTCCCTCTGTGAACAACAGTTGAGAAGTGGCCTCTGCATCTAAACTTCAAATGCTTGCATTATAAGAATGTGGACCACTGATACCAAGTTGTCACAATTATGGCAGAAAATTGGTTTTTCTTCTGAGATTCCTGAGCTTGCAGATGCATCTCTGTGTCCTGAGAACCTGGGGCTCCACTAATACTACAGTTACTTTTCTCAATTGGCTATAACTTTCCAAAATTTCCTGTACTTTGTAGTAATGGGCCTTTTGCCTTTGGAGTGCATACTGTATAAGCCAGGGTGGATTAACTGAAATAATCACAGTTTCAGAAGACAGGACTTTCAGTGTGATTCCCTTATTTTCTGGCATCATTATCCTGCACTACAGGACCTTTGCAGCATCTATAGCATCTGTTCATGATGACCTTTCCTCACTGGTAGCTTGCTAGGCAGATACAAATAAAAACAATGCTTATACAAGGGTCTTTAAATCTTAGTGCATTTCACTGATGCCAGTTATTGTTATATTATAATAATCAAGTCTGAAATTTCTTCCCCATATTTTGCAGTGCTGGAAATTGATTCCAGGGTCTAGTGAATGCTAGGCAAACCTCTCTCCCATATATGGCCCACCCTTCTTTCCCAGTTCAGATCATAGCAATGCCAATGTCAGTGAGCAATGACTCAAGAAGAAAGGAGGCCTTGTTCACACAGACAAGATTCTCATGATTAAATTAGTTTTCTTCTGCTTTTTAGGAAATATATAGGTGCTGTTGTTGTTGTTGCTTTTGTTTGTGCTTTAGCTAAAACAATAAGTTGTCATGTGTGGAAGGAAAGTGTCAGGTTGGAACAGAGTAGCCAAGAAAAGGTATTTTCATTAGAGAAGGTCTCTGTTCCTAGCCATTATTGGGTGTTGTCTCAAAAGCAAGCCAGAATGAAGGGAGACACACAGACACAAGCATGAAGTGCAGATGGAAGTTATTGAATGTACTGGGCAGAGATGGGGATCCACAACCAAAACTAGCTTGGCTGTATCCTTTGCTCTACGATAACAGCAGGACCACAGAATAGATGGGTCTGTAAAGAGCAAAGTGTCCATAACATAATCTATGATATGGAGGCTTCATGAGTGAGGCTATGTTTGCATATGACAGAGCCTAGGGTGTGATTGGACATCCAGGAAGCTCAGGTAGAGGGTCAGGACAGGATCAAACTACTTCCCCGCAAGAGTTTCACACTTATTTTATCTTCAGAAGATAAAAACAAAATATCCTCACTATCACACACTGATCCCTCAAACTGCTTCAGTATTCTTAACTCATCTCTCTATCTCTCACTACAAATAAATGCGGTGTGTGTTAACTGAAACCACTCATGAATTCCTCTAACAAATTACCCTATCAAACAGAAAAGAGTGTTCGTTGCACTACATTTTCCTAATGGGCTTTCTGGCTTAATCTCTGTGATCAGTAAAGAGATCAGTAAAAGAGACATCCTCTTTATTAACTTACTCCATGACTCTGAGAGGAAGGGAGCCAGACACATACAAATGGTATATCAATACAGCTGCTGCTATGCTTTCTTATTTGAATGATTTTTTTATTAAATTTGAACTATTCATTATATAAGCATTAAATGAGTCAACAAATAATCACTGAGCCCTACTAAGTGAAAGTGAGATTTTAAAAGAGCCAAGACCATGATTATCTCTTGAATATTTATAATTTAAGTAGAAAGAAGATATCCACCTGCAAAACACCAAGAACAACAATTTTCAGAAAGAAAAAAAGATACAAGATTGTGTCAGGATTTAAAGAACATACTTATTTAAGACTGAAACATAGATGGATATACTATCAAGGTGGAATTTGAGTTGAACATTTAAAATTGAAAAAATTCTTATAATGAATCATTGGTAGAAGCAAGGCATTCATAAGGAAAGTAATGTGTACTGCGAACTTTGATGGAATGCCAAGAAAACACAAGATTAGAGAAACGAAGGTAACTGAACATCAAGATGACATAATCTCAGTCATCTGCCTGGAAAAATTGTTGAGAATCACTTGCTTAAAGTTTAGCAAAAGATTTCACACTAGGATCCTTCCAGTTTAGATTATAGAGGGAGCGAGATATTGAATAAACCAGGACACAATGGGATGCCAGTAGGGTAGCTCAAAAGGTAAGGGTGCTTGCCAAGCAAGCTTGATGATCTAAATGTAATCCTCAGAACCTACCTTAAGGTAAAATGAAGAAAACAATTCTGTAGACTTGTTTTTCTAAATCTACATGCTTTGGTAAGTCCACATCTCCACACACGCACGCACGCACACACACACACACGGTGGGGGGGGGGAGAGAATGGTATATTAACAACAACAATAACCTAAAAAAACATAGGAAGTTTGACGTGGAGTCAATAAGATGGATAGATGTAGTTACCAGATGATGAATTGTTGCAGGGGAAAACACACACACACATACATCAGCAAGAGCTAGAATTGAGAGTGAAAATGGAGGGACCAATGTCAGAGGAGTTGACAAAGTTAAGTCACTAGTCTGAAGGCATGACGTACAAAATAGAACTAAGGAATCATTTGGGAATTTTTGCCAGGGTGGAAGGGAGACTAACAATCAGATTCTTATAAAGCAAGTCTTCAATGTTTACTTTTCCAGTCAGGGGGCACAATGATGTTTTGGAACCCCTAAGTTCAAGGAAAGTTTACACATAAGATTTTGCAAGTGTTTCTTATGGAATCTACTCTAGACTGCTGTAGGATTCATGTATCAAAGCAGAAGAAGGTATCTGCAGCTGAAGGTTGTCTATTCAACCAGACAGTTATCCATCTGACTTCTCTTTAGCAAAGAATTTCTAAAGTTGGTTTCAGTATTTTTTCACTGGGATCTGTGAAAGACATGGATATTACATCTCAGAATGAAGTACCTTTTTCAATTGTTCTTCTGGCTGAAATATTGAATGTCTGGCATACTTTGATGATATGGGTATATGAAGCTTATTGTACTTATCATACAGATGTATCTTCCCAAAAGCTCAGATTTATTTGAGAAATAGCCACTGCCAATGCTTTATCTTTTAATAATTTGATATACATTATTTAAAACAGTTATAGGAAAGATTAAATTGATATTCTGTTACCTAAAAAATCAATACATGAGTGTTTATTTTTCAAATATTATAGGTGATTTTCTTCCAACAGAACACCCATTTCAGACACTCAGATATGATTTCTCTCCCCCAAAATACTTTTTTTTTACATACGTAGAAGATATCTGACCTGCAAGCATTCCTTTTTGATGGGACAAGAAAAGATTAAAATTAATGATAAGAACATGTTTAAAAGCAGAGGCTGATTTTCCCTGGGGAGAGAAATGGCAGGCACCCTACTTGTAGATCAGGCTTAGGAACCAGTCAGTGTGGGCAGATGCAGACACTTTTATCAATGAATCACAAGAAATGATGGAAAAGTTAGAGTGTCCTGCATCTAGAATTAGATTTTTCTCCGATGTAGCCATAGGAAAATAAATGAGAGTAGATGAGTTCAGTTCTCCCCCAAATGACGATTTGGAAGCCTGTCTTTTTCCTAGTCATAGCTATCCACATCTATGAAGCATGTGCTTTTTAGTGCATGCATTTTGAGTTAAAATAAAAGTGAGACTGCTCAAGAGGTAAAGAAAAGTACATATGAATAAGCAGAAAAGCTGAGTCAAAGCACTAATTATACCTTGACACTTACATTCTGCTACTGTGAGGCCAAACTGGGATACTGATCTAATTGCCTTCTGCTCCCGATTTTCATAGAGAAAGAAAACCACTTCCACCACTTCACCACTTTGTTTCTTGGATTGGAGATCCTCAAATGATCCCAACTTTAACTCCTGGTCTCTGAGCCTAGTTTATAACCCTGGACCCCTTAGAGTACACTTGTGTTCAAATACCACATTGTAATATCAGATACAAATTCATCTCTCTTCACATTGTACGCCAATTCCACTAGACTGTCTGGCCTCTCCATTCTCCCACCTCTTGTTTGTAATATTTTCCAGCCACTAGTCAGAAGATCCATCATATCCTATTGTTTTTTCACTCAGACATCTTCCTTTGACCTTTCTTATCTAACATTACTGATATCATTTAGTAAATAGTTCAATATTCTTTTTTCCAACCATACGTTTATACCAGAGTTTTTGTTCTCTCTCTCTCTCTCTCTCTCTCACACACACACACACACACACACACACACACACACACACACAAACATGTTCTCTTTGTCTCAAGAGTGCAACTTGCTGCACCCAAGGCCTTGCATCTACATTTATGTCCTTGTAAAGTAATATTTCTTATTCCTTCTGATCTCAGTTCTTCTATCAGCATTTGAATTACAATGTTCTCAAAAGTCTTTTTATTTCTCTCATTTCCTAAGAACCATTTAGTCTGAACATAAAATTGACTTTTGGCCTTCATAGAACATTTTGTGTTTGTTTGTTTGTTTTCCATCTGTTGATGTGCCTAAATTAGAAGATATTTATCAAGCAAAATTCATTATTATTTTATCAGGTTTTGGATTCCTTCTTAATTCCCAGGGCAATCAGCATATAACGAGGAATGTGCTTTGTACTTTACTGATGTGGGATGTCCCTCTGTTGCTTTCATTTGTTGATGAATAAAACCGTTTGGGTCAATGACTCTAGTGTATTCCAAGCTAGCTCTTACGTCTTGAATTAATCCATTTCTAGTAATCTGTGTATCGACACAAGGCTGTGGCTTAGCAGAAGGGTTCTGGATCTTTCTTCTTTGGCAGTTACATGCCATCTCTTTGACCCTGCCTACTCTCCCTCTATCTTTCTCTCTGTCTCTGTTCTGCTTTCTAATCTGGTTTTACTCTGCTAAGTCATTGGCCCAAACAGCTTTATTCATCAACCAATAAAAGCAACACGCATATACAGACAAAAAGCCCACATCATCTCCTCTTTTCTGTCTAATTAAAAGGGAAGGTTTTAACATTAACATAGTAAAATTATATATATAAAATAGTTATCAAGCAATAATTATAGCTATAATATTTAGTCTATTTCTTTGTGAGTCCAAAGTTTCATGTCTAATTTATCTTTTATCAAAACTAAGTAAAACTATAATTATAATTATCTAGTCTTCAACATCAACATCAAAGACCTCAGAAGGATACAATATTACCTAAGTAAACAGGAAATGTAATTAAGCATCTTCCAAAACTCTAGAATTGACAGAAACATCAAATTACCTGGACAGTCACCCAAAGTTCTTCTGTAACATTGGGGCATCCATCCTGAACATACAGACCCATAGTATCTGGCAGACTTTTCTATGAAGCAGGAAATCTGAAGATCTGTATTGCTTTATACTGACAAAGTTTGTCAGTTTATTTCTTCTGTGTCATGCAGAATGTCTGGTAGTTTTTTTCATGAGGCAGGAACCCTGAACTCACCTTCTTAGGCAAGTTCAGCAGTCACTTTTCTATGGGTCCTGCATGTCCAGTTCATGCAGCATACCAAAGCAGTCCAGGCAAGAGTAGTTTCTTGCCCAGATAGCTATCAAACTTCAGAAGGAACCTTTTTAATGCTCATCATCCTCTTGAAGTAGATTGGTACTGACAGGAGCAGATGTGTCTCATTGTCATGAAAGGTCCTAAGTTCTTAAAACATTTTAAATGCCATATTCTGTAGGTCTTTGAAAGGGTTGAAGAATACCTATCCATTTGAAATATATCACTGTACATCTAGAAAACCTAACTAACCTGACTACAAGTTTGACTATCATAAATGACTATTAATCTATATTTCTTAATTATACATTACATTTTTAAATTAGCTGTATAAACATAATACCTTAAACAAGAGCAAAAATACATATGCCCAGTGTAACAAATTGACCTTAAATTTCTATCAATAGACCAAAGTCCATACCAATGCAAAATATTCATCTCTATATTATATCCCCTTTATATGAAAGCAAACATTTATAAACAATCATTTTGGGAATTTGGGTGTAGTCTTCTTCAAACTGCTTCCTGCTGTTTGTTGGGAGAAGTATTTTTAGGGTTCATGGAAACCTTTAGGGGTGTCTTGTTTCATCAAACCACATTATCCTGGAAAGAATCCACAGGTTCCCATCCTCTGTGGAAACAAAAACCGAATCTCTTTTCTAAAGCAACATATCCTTATACCCAAAGTTTAAAGTGAAGATACCTTTATGTTGGTTTAGTTTAGCAGCCCCCAGAATTAAATATCTCTCTGCAATCAAAAAATTCAAAGAAAACACAACAATATACATAATCCAGACTCTCTGTGTATATTCCATCTTTATGTAGCTTATTTTTCTTTGATCCTTTAATCTATGACTGTCTGTATTCTTCAATATTACTCTTATTGTCTCTTTAAAGACTTTGTTTTTTAATTATTTATTTCTTTTTTATAACTGTCTATACTCTTTTTCTTCTCTCTCCAAAGCCTACATACATTTTTTAAAACACACTGTGACCTGTTCAGAGGTTTATTTTTGCCTGAATCTCTCTTTATTGTATGTGTATCTGTAATCATTTTCTGACCAGCAATTCCCTTTTTTATATATATCCTAAGGAGGCATGACTAGGACCAACTCCATGGCCCTGCCTGTTTGCTCTGTCCATTCCAACAAGATGGAGGCATGTTTACGGCCTCTGTGAGCTTCAGTGATGCAGCAGCTCTATGGCACCATTAAGCAGTTTGTAACATACTGCCTACAGACCCCATTTCAGTGTAGGACCTCCCAAAAGAGCCAGAGCCATTCCATGATACCAGCGTGAAACAGGAAGCTGACTTTTAAAGAAGCCATGCAGTTTTTTGCTGCTAATGCTGAGTCAAGAAGCCTTTTCTTAAAAGGAGCCATGCCGATGCTCGCACCTAGCAAACATAGTCTATCTGAAAAAAAAAATGCTGCTACCAAAAAGCCATGCTTAACTCTATTCTTTTGTGTCTAGAATTCCTTCCCAAGCTCTCTCAGGTTTTATGTGAACATAGTTGGCCCACATTGATGCCATTTTGTAGACAGAGGCTGCTTGTTTGCTTCCTGGCTGGCCAGACCTGAAAAATCACACAGAAACTATGTTAATTACAACACTGTTTGGCCAATCATTCTTGTGTATTCCTAGGTAGCTTACATCTTGAAATTAACACATTTCTATTAATCTGTGTACTGCCATGAGGCCTTGCCTTGCTAGAAAGGTTCTGGGTCCTTCTTCTTCGGCAGCTACATGGCATCTCTTTGATCCCACATTCTCTCTCTCTCTTTCTCCATTCTGATTTCCTGCCTGGGTTTACTCTACTAAGCCATCAGCTCAAATGGCTTTATGCATTAACCAGTAGAAGCAACACATATACAGAAGGATATCCCAAATCACCTTACCTGAACATATTCAGCCCTATAGTCAATCAGGTGCAGAGTATGTGATATGTACTAAATACACTGAGGTGTTCTCTGTAACCCTCACTGTCTTCTAAGGTAGGCATCACTAATTCTACTTCACAGAGGAACAAACTTGCTGTCAAAGATGTAATGAAATTTAAGGAGCTTATACTATGGACATCAATGAGTGACAGGTCTGAAGCAGCTAGTCAGAGATAAGCACAGAGCTTGCCCATGATTCCTTACTCATGCCTGTTCAGTTCCTGGGGAATAGTTACTTATCTCTGGCTATCATGAGAAGGTGTCATTGAGAGCTGCTTACGTGTTTCTTTGTTTATGGTTCTTGATATTATAGTACTGATGATAGAATATATATATATTACATAATATATAGTAGGATATATATATATATACATATATAGGTTAGTATTGAAATTTAAGAAACTTACCCTACCTCTCATTTTTTAACTTGACTACATGATACATGTTTGCCACAATATTTGCTAAAAATATCCCAACTCTACCTTTTCCTCTATTTGGCCCACTTGAATGACAGGAGTAAACACATCCAGTCATCCTAATGGAATAGGAGAAAGGCAACAGGTGAGATTCAACTATATAGGAAACTTGGCTTTTAATGGATGTCCATCCAGGCATGTTCACACACAGAGTCATTAAAAAGTAGATCCTCTTTTTTATGCACAAGACATTTACCTGCAAAGACACATTAGTGCTAATGGGTCATTTCCCGTCCATCTCACCAAGGATCAAAAGGATATGCTACATCTTTGATGAGGTGTATAGTGGTACACAAGGCTGAACCCACTTAAGCATTTCCTTTGTTCTCTTCATATGGAAACCCACCAGGGGACTTTAAGACCACTCTTTAGTATATGAAGTTTATAAAGACAGCACTAAGTCAAGGGAGTATGGGCTGTGGGGAGCTAAGTGCAGCTTCAGTAATGAAAGTGAAAATGAGCCCCAGGGTTATAAACACAGACCCATCCACCTCGGGATGTTTGAGGTTCTTATCAGATCCTACATTGCTTGATGTAATATTTTCTGTTCTTTAGGGACACCAGGGGGGGCGGGAGGGAGTCTTGATTTCTCTTACACAAGCCATCAAAAGACATCAGGCAAATAAGCTTACTAATTAGGAAACAGGACTTGTGATAGGAAGTAGAAAGGAGAAGAAAGTATGCTCTCTTTAAAATCTCTGCCACGCCTTACCATTTTCCCCCTCTTGATTTTTTATTTTCTTCCACCTATTGGGTGTCTAATTATATTTACTGGTTGTCCACAATGCTCAGGTAATACAATAGATTTTAAAACAAACACTGAACAACCTCCAGGAAGTTGGAATCTGAAAGAAGTGTGGCTATCAAATGTTCAGCATGGCTTGTATAAATTGTCACCTTAAGTTCTATATCTAAACCACTTAACGGCAGTAATAAGAATTTTTATTGAGTCCTGCTCTGTTATCTAATACTATGTCTTTAGTCCTAAGAAAGAATTGAAGCACCCAAAGTTCAGGTAATGAGTGTAGGGAGCATATCTTTGATTGACATTAGATGCATTGGAGAATAAATCTCAGATCATATTCTCGACTGTTCAAGAAAGCAACTTTTCCAACTTTTTTCTAATCTACCTTGATTCCTATTTTGAGCTATAATTCTTTGAGTTAATGAAACTGAAAACTTGAGAAATTATGGTTCCCTTATCTCCCTGAAGTCATTTCTAAATTACAGGGTTGGCTATCAGAAACTCCCACTGTACCTACCTTTTGGAAAGTAGAGAGATAAAGCAGAAGCCTGAGAGTCACTTTCAAATATTTTATGATTCCCATCCCGGCACCTACTGAGCTTTTATCCAGGCATCACGGTCTTGTGATGGGACCTACCCAGGTCAGACTTGGTCTGCTATTTCTAGGTCATCTCGAAATTGTGCCATTGCTCCCACAACAAGGTGGAGAATGGAAGGTTCCATGAAGCAGTGTAAACTCCCAGAAAGCTAATTCTATCATGAAAGTATTCATCTACAAGGATCTTACTATTGTCTCTGGGTTCTCCTGAGGAAACATGGCAATCTCCGTTACTCTTGTAAATCTACCTACAGTGTTGATACCCAAGCAGGATCAGCTCTTAAATAAGAGAGCTGTGCTTTTCTTTTGACAGTCACCAATAGCTATGCTTATGGGGCTGTTTTTATAACTCCTGTTTGCCCTGTTACAGTATAAGAAAGTTTTACTTGCCTTATGTAAGAATATATATATATATATATTCCTCACATTCCTAGTAGAATCTAGGTTTTGAAAACTCAAATGCAGAAAGCTAATTTTATATCTTTGATTTATGACTCATGTGCTTTCTGGGACAACTAAAACACAATGACTTTAAATTTAAATGAGTGGAAAGACAAAGGAGATAATGGAAATATGGAGGAAAATAATCAAATAATGTTACAAAAATAGTATCCTATGATGAACACCATGCTATCCTTAAACATCAATGGTGGTGATTTATCCAATGTTATTTAAAAGTCGGGGAGAAATACAACCAGTACTTTCTGCACAAATTATAAGACATTGGTAGCACACTATTGTAATGGAAACAGTTTTATTTGGTAAAGTAAGGGGCAAGATTTCTCAATTCTTTTTTTTTTAATTTATTAGATTTTTTTAAAAAGAATACCAATCCAAATTCCCTCTCCCTCCTTTCCTCCCATTACCTCCACACACCCTCCCACCCCACCCCCATCTAATCCTAAGAGAGGGTAAGGCACCTTGCTTTATGGAAGGTCCAAGGCCCTCCCTACTATATCTAGGCTGAGCAAGGTATCCATCCAAAGAGAATAGGATCCCAAAAAGCCAGTACATGCAGTAGGGATAAATCCTGGTGTCATTGCCAGTGGCCCCTCAGTCTGTCCCAGCCATGCAACTGCCAACCACATTCAGAGGGACTAGTTTGGTCCTTTGCTTGTTCCTTCCCAGTCCAGTTGGAGTTGGTCCGTTCCCATTAGTTCAGGTTGATTGTTTCAGTGGATAAAACCTCCATGGTCTTGACCTCTTTGCTCATATTCTCATTCCTTCCACTCTTCAACTGAAAGTTGGGAAAAGATTTCTCAATTCTTGAGATTGCATGGTATTAATAAAGCTACATAATTTTGTTGTCAATATTTTCATCAACACAGTCCAGTAGTGTCAGATTTGGGGCTTTGGGGTTTAGTTTTCCTCTGTTTATAATCTAATAAGTTAGTTTATTACTGTTTCGTGAACATTGGTAGAAGACATGAATGATCTGGCTTGAAGACCAAGGATTTCACTGCTCACAGTTCAACAAATGCTGTGTACATCAATTCTTGCACTCAGTCTCACAAAGACAACAGAGCAGATCATATTAGCATTAGGAATTCAGACATTTTTCTTTTATACTGGTAAAACTATTCTGAGTGACATAATGTTAGAATGGTTAAGGTGAGAGAGATTCCATGGGGAGAAAAGTGAGATAAGTAGTTGACATGGATGTCAGTAGAATTTACAGTCTGAAGTCACAATTGCAGAATTCTGAGGTCACCTCCTTATGCTATATATTGAATTCATTAATTACATCTACTAGATGCCATCCAGTCACTGTGAATAGTCTGCAGACAAAAGAAAACAAGGATTCCAATAGTGTTTATAAAATCTACAAAACCTAAGCTGAGGGGCCTGTAGACAGCAAAACTAAGCAAATGTTTCATTTGAAACTGCAGGAAAACAAATTAATAACTTCTTTGAGAATCACAAAGCAGCACAGAGTTAAAAGTGGTGTTGTTTGTAACTAAGCAGAGAACATGTGAAGAATTACATAAGTCAGACTATGAAAGGCTTGAGTCAGTGAAGAAGATACTCAAGCAAAGAGGATTATGTAGAAAACTCCAACCGGTGAAAATCCAGAGAACTAATGATTGTGGGATGCCGAGCCCCAAATGATACAGTAATAGCACAACTCTCCCACCTAATGGTCGAGCAACACTGAGAAAGAGGGGGCAGAAGAGCCAGAGAACCAGGGAAGATGCTTTGAGATTGTGTCTCCTAAAGACAACTGGAAAGCTAATCCCATGATTCCTCAATTATATGACTGCCTAAGTAAGACCTGAATAACTATAGCACCAATAGACATGCCTGTATGGAAGGCAGAAATCTCCCGGGGTTCACCATAGGAAAGTAAAGTATGCTGAGAGCAGGAGAAATAGTCTGACCCAGGGATGAGTCACCTGACTTATCTAGTACTTACTGTTCAGGTCTGAGATTATGTACATAGCAAGTAAGACTGAAGGAATGAGCAAGTTGTAGTTATTCAGGAGAGGGAGAGAGAGAGAGAGAGAGAGAGAGAGAGAGAGAGAGAGAGAGAGAGAGTGTGTGTGTGTGTGTGTGTGTGTGTAACTGTAGCAACTGAAAAAAAAAAAGAGGCCATGATGTCAAGAGGGAGCAGTGTTTGGAGAGAGGAATTGGAAAGGGGGGAAATTATGAAATTACATTTTAATTTCAAAAATAAGAAAACAAAAAGCAAACAAACAAGAAGATAGTGTAGAATATGACTCTAATCAGTATAGCCCTACAGCTTCTTGTTCACTAAAAGACCCGAGCCCTGTGAATAAGGTTTCTTTGATAGTAATGCCCCATTCCCCCTACACCTCAGATTTTGTTGTTTTTTGTTTGGTTGGTTGGTTGATTGGTTTTTGGTTTTTGGTTTTTTCTCTGTTACATAATCTCACTCTGGCAGGGGTTTCCTACATGTGGCATCTTTTGTTCCTCAGAGCAATGCAATAAAAGGTTTTACTGTTCTCAGTTTGGAAAATGGGCTTACTAATAATTTGAGAAACTGCCCTATAGAGTTACTAAATAATTAGTCTGAATTTCTCTAAGTGTATACTTCTCCCCTTGGCTATGCTCTTTTCATCTGGCGGCACCTTAGTGAATCCATAGAGTGCTTTTGATAGCAGCATCTAGAAAATTCTCAGGTGCTAACATATTGTTCAAAAGTTGGATTAATTTGTACTTTTAAGAAAATAGCAGGTTATATAGTTACTTCATTGATTTAATCTAAAATAAACATCATCTCTTTTATTTTCTCATCATGCTGTCTGTTCAAAATTGATGCTGCGATCCTTTTGTGACAGTTAAATTGTTCTTTCCATAGGTGACTTATATATTGGAGGAGTGGCTAAGGAAACATACAAATCCTTGCCGAAACTGGTCCATGCCAAAGAAGGTTTTCAAGGTTGCCTGGCATCTGTGGACTTAAATGGTCGGCTTCCAGATCTCATCTCAGATGCTCTCTTCTGCAACGGGCAAATTGAGAGAGGATGTGAAGGTACTACATCTCTGTCATTACACTACACAATTCTAATAACAAGTCATACTAAGCAAAGTCTGCTAACTGGTAGCATTTTCACTTTGAATTTAGAAATCCTTATTCATGTTTTTAAATATTTTATCTGATAAATCTTAAATTTTCTGGATTATTTGCAAGAATGCACTAAGGCCCAACTATAACTACTATGAACTAAGGACCTATAACCATGGACCTTGTAATTTATCTTCTTAGCAGACTATAGTTCAGTTAAGTAGCATATTAATTAGTTTTATAATGTTTGTATAATAGCATCAGTTAGCCTCTTAAAATAGAAAACAATTTATTCCAGTAATTATAATATAGCCCATTTTTCAAGCTTTACATTCAATCGGATAAAAAAATGATAGTACGGCTCAGATACGCATTCTCAAAGTACTATTTGATTTGTGTGTATCTGAAAACAAGCAATATATTTTTTATTTTGTCAAAAATAGGTTTTTTATATTAACCAGGACTAATGTGCAATGCTTCGGAACTGCCCTCAATTCTCTCACATTCTTTCCTGCCTTCTCTCAGATCAAGAGCTACAGCACTAGTTTTTTAGCACTACTTTCATTTTAGATAATTTCTCACTTCAACACCTCAGAGGTTTTGAGCCAGTTCTACCTCTAAAATGTAATTCAATCACATTATCATGAACTGTATGGCTCTGGGCATGTTACCATCACTGTTTCTCCTTTAAGTTCAACATAGATTGCTCCAACTTGAAATTTTAGATTATAAGGAATTTTTTATAAGAAGAAAAGAAGGTACAAATGTGATTCCAATGCCTTGGGAGATTATGAATCACTTCTACTCAGTCAGAACAATGTCATTATATTTAGCGATTACCTAAATCTATGGAATTTTTAATTTGAAATTACATTTTTATCCATTTCTGAAACATCCATTTCTTTGAAAAGTTAACTTACATTCAAGTTGTTTAAATAATAAAAGAGAGCAATAATATTAATGGAAGACTTTTTTGTGAATTCATTTTTAATGTTATCACCATATTTATCTATTTGTTTAAAATTTTGACGTGCCACTTGTTATGTGGCTTCTCATACTGCTTATTTAGTAAAGGAAACACAATTATTAGGCAAATACCTTTTTCCTAGTAGAGGAATACAAAATGTAAGATATCATTTGTTCTTTAGAAATGGTCTAATAAATGAAACTAGATCATTTATTTATATTTTAAGGGAAACGTTCCATAGTTTTAGACACTGCTTTTCAGAAGTAAGCCTTGCTACAGGTTGTATGGCAGGTGATTTCTGAAACAGACATTGGCAGCTCAGTAACTACCAGACGAGAAGACGACACAAACACAAAGGACCCCCACACATTTTGTGAGTGAAGGGTAGAAGGAAGGTTAATGGGAGCAAAAGTTTGCAGAAATATCTCTTGCTCTTCTTTCCCAACCTAATGTAATAGGCAGTTTGTTAAGGATACTTAATTATAGGTTTTTTCCTCCTGTAGTAGCAGGCTGCTTTTTTCTCCCAGCTGCCTAGAACCAAAATAATCACACAGAAACTATATTAATTAAATCACTGCTTGGCCCATTAGCTCTAGCTTCTTATTGGCTAACTGTTACTCTTAAATTAACCCATCTTCATTAATCTGGATGTCACCACGTGGTTGTGGCTTACTGGCTAAAGTTCCATCTGGCTCCAGCGGAGCTACATGGCTTCTCTCTGACTACACCCCTCTTTCTCCCAGCATTCAGTTTAGTTTTCCTTGCCTACCTAAGTTCTGCCCTATCAACAGGCCAAGGCAGTTTCTTTATTCATTAACCAATAAAAGCAACACATAGACAGAAGGACCTCCCACATCATCTTCCCTGGCCTTAAATGAGTTTCTGGATATTGAAGTCACTGAGGCAGCTTATGGAATAGTTCTGTCCATAGCTATAGGAAGTTTTAAATTTCTCAGCTTTGACAGTTCTCACCTCTCTTCCTATCTTTCTTTACTCTGGGGCTATCACCACATTCCAATCTTTCTGCCATCCTGTCCCATGATGATTTCATTACTAAGTTTAATTTGGCCATTTCTGACTGGCCTTATCCTAAAGATAAGCTCAGATAAACTTGTCACACGTATAATTGATGAGATTCACATGGCTTTAGGGTTAGCAATTAAATTATACATACCCACTGTATTATCTCTTCAAAGACAGTTGTCTCGTGGAATTAACTCCTTCTCAGATTAGAATCATTAAGTTCTGTGTTAATAAAAATGCTGTGCCTTTGCCATCCCCAAATAAGAGCTTGTCAAGGTTTTCCATCATTCTTACCTAATAAAGCTGGCCAAACTTCGAGTTCCTGACTGCAAAGAGTTCTCGATCTTCCCTAAGTAGTCACTTGTTACATTTACTATCTAGCTTATTTCAGTGAACAACAGGTGATTCATATATAAACACTTCTCAGCTAGAGAAGAAAGCCATCTTCAGTCCCTGTATTTAAATTGCTATTTCTCAAGTGTCAGGCTACATTTAACTGACTTCAAGAATTATTGGAACTCAAATTGGCAGATAATCAGCACCAGGACTAGTGGTTCAGAAGGTTGGCATGGGTCCTTAGAACTGACAGTTCTAACAAAATCCCAAGTAATGCCTATGCTGCATGTCTCACATGATGGAATTTTTTATGCTATTCTTGAATTTCTTAGGTGTTATTTATCTGCATATAACAGGAAATTGAGACTAATCAAACAACTAAAGAAGCCTCATTAAACTCTAGATAACTTCCAAACAAAATTCAGTGACATTGTAATGCTGCCCCTGCAGGCCTGGATTCCTCTGTGAGCAGCAGCAGCACTTTGCTGTCTGATCATAATGGCTATCACTGGCTAAGCAATGGTGGTTGTAAGTTTATATGAACCATCTCATTTAATGCTCAAAACGCTATGAACACTGATGACTGCCCTTTTTCCAGATGAGTACACCTAGCTAAATAAAACAACAAACCAAGATAAATAAAACAGCCTTTTGTAAGGTTAGGAAAGTGGATGACAGAGGTTTCAAACTATAGTTTCCTTGACTTGGAAGGGCAGGTTCCAAACTAACTTTCCTCTATTGTCCTTTAGGTCTACTTAAATTGTGGACTGACTTCCATTTTTCTTCCCTTTTCAGACGTTATCACTTAGTAGAAATGTCATTTGGCTTCTTCCCAATTCCAGGCAGTGATAAAGTAAAATAAGAAGAAGTATTATATAAGTAGGGGGAAAATAAACCAAGGCTTTGACTCATGCAAATATCTATCAGTGCTTTAGCATTGTTCTAGGAGATGAGAACTTCCAGAAACTTCTCTGCTCAAGCACAGGGAAACATTCACATGTAATTCCCAAAATATAAAACAACTATGGAGATAATGAGAAATTAGAAAAATAAAAACAGCAGTTCTCTACAGCTTAGCCAGAGCCATTGTTAGTACATGTAGAGTTTAGCAGGCTGAGTGGTTGTGGGACTAATGATTTGTGTTGGAGTGGGAGCACTACTGCTCCTCAGTTCTTGATCCTACTTCTGCCTTTGGGCCTGTCAAAAATAAATAACTACTCCATAAAATAACCTCTCCACAGGATTCCTCTATGCCTGATTCTCCTCTGTGGAAGAAAATGTCAATGAAGATTGCTTCAGAAGTTGTTTATTTCTTTAAATTGACACTGTTTTTAATCTCTGACACAGTGAGCTACTGATCAGTAGACCACCAAATATGTTTGGAACACATGCTGAATAAATTAGTAATTCATGCTATGTTGAAAAAAATACATCTACTCAGTTCTCCTGGTAGATTATTATTATTTCCAACATTATATATAATACTATTGGTCTTGTAGTCATTATTTAATGTTACTAATTATTTTTGCATAATTGCAATTTATATTATAGATTCTGCATTTATGAAAATGCATGTAAGTTAAGCTTACTTTAATAATTTCCTATGACTAATGCCTTTATTGGGAAAGTTATCACATGAATATATTTACATGATAAACTTTGTTTTATAAGACCATGGCTTATAATTACAGAAAAAAAAATATATTCATTCACTGAAGCAATGATCTCAATGGCCATCACTAGTATCGAATGGCATTTCACATTTTGTAGAAATCATGTAATTATTATTGCCAAAAATTATCCCTAAGTTATTGTCTATAGCTTTTAAATGAATTGTGCTTATTGTGTTCCCTTCTACTGTTTTGTAAATTCTTTTTCCTTGGGTTTTCTGTAATAACTATTCACATGGCAGTTTATTAGAACTAACAACAGTTATGAAGGTATAAGCAACACTAAGAACACTTTGGAATATATAAATCATATATACCCAGTTTTTTAAGAGTAAGAATGAGTGTAACATTCTGAGATCTTGTAAAGGCATGTCCTCTAAGGAGAATTATATATTGCAGGTTGTTTCTATGTCTTCATGACTTCCTTAAACTACTTCAAATGGCGCATACTGCTTGGTGCCCCGTCATCACAGCAAAGCAGAGCTAAGGGCAGATAATACATAGAGTCTCAAGTCATATTTATTTGTAAGTGAAAGGCTTCACAAACTGAGAGGGAGAAGCACACGGAGAGGCACTTTCTCTGTAGGGACCACAGTCTCTGATGTGTACCATAGTCTCTACATGAAACAGCTCACTGCATGTTCCAGTAAGTGAGGTGCTAAAGGAACCCATCCTATCTATACAGCAGAAGAGGAAGTACAGGAGCTCTTTAAGTTTCCCTCATTGTGTTATTGGCTAGACAAACCATTATATGTTTATACACACAGATAGTGTAAATGTATAAAATTATACTGCTTTCTCATTTTTTGGCTTCTCTTAAGATTTATGGCTGTTGATATTAATTTGTTTGCTATACATAGCATTTTTTTCTCTTTATAGCAGCATGCTTTTTTGAATCTGAACATTCTGTTTGCCCCATTTCCATATTGCTTACTAACATTTAATATATTTTGCTTTTTTTTTTAATTTTGCTGACAAAGTTGCATTGATGAAAGCTGACTTGCAAGGTAGATAGCCCTGTGTGTATAAAACAAGACTGAAACCCACCCTACACAGTGGAAACCCTAAAATAACAGTTTTTTGTTTGTTTGTTTTTATTTTTACATTTTCAGTAACTGTTATTTGGATTCAGATTTAATTCCCCCCTTTCCTTTGGACGTTGTTTTGGATGTTGTGGAAGAAACCTTGTTTTGTAGTGTAGTTTGTATAAGGCTTTCAGTCTTGGCCATGTTCGTACAGTCGCTGCCTTTAGTGCTGCGATCACATTTTTCCGTTCTTTGTTGTTCAGTGTTGTAGTGGTAATTCTATAGAAAGAGCAGCCTTCCTTTTCTGTGTGTTTAGCAGGGGCATGCCGTTACATTGTTTTCATTTTATGTTAATTGCATGCTATTGTCAGCGCATGTGAACTGATACTTGCCAACATACCTACTCAGAGCACTGAATAATCCCGACCTTAGACAGAGTGTATGTGTGGAAGCGGCTGGATCTCATAGGGCACTTTTCCATAAGTCTGCTTGATTATTTTTTGCCAATCTTTATCTCAATTTCATGATCTTACAATATCCATTTGTCATGGCATCTCTATTCATTGCTACGAAGTTAAGGAGATCCATTCATTTTCTAATATCCTACTGATGACAGACAATGATTAATGATGGAATGAGATTACCTGCTACCACCATGACCATCTCAGAAGCTCAATACTTCCTTTTACTATTTGTTGGCTTAGGTATAATTATGATGTATTTGTCTTGTGCTTGAAGCTTAAGAAGGCCTTCAGGTTAAACGTCTCAGTTTCTAGCTCAGGTGCGTGAACTTTCAAAGCTAGCTTGGACATGTAATTTAAGGTGTTGGCAACTACTATATGTGATCTAGCTCAAGTAAAGAACATTCTGGATTTTTTAAAAGAACCCAAGTTTCTTTTGGCATGTTTTGCAGGGCCCAGCACAACCTGCCAAGAGGACTCATGTTCAAATCAAGGAGTCTGCTTGCAGCAATGGGACGGCTTCAGCTGTGACTGCAGCATGACTTCCTTCAGTGGGCCACTCTGCAACGACCGTAAGTACCTGTCTGAGTGAGGACAGACACGTCTCTGTCTCCAGCTACTGCTGCTACACAATGGCTAAAATTATAAGTTCTCATAGCGTCTGTAATAAGACCATCATAGATGTGGCACTCAGGGGTCTTTTTCTATAAATAAATAAATAAATGCCCATTTTAAAATAACATTTTTTTTCAGGGTTGTGAATAGCTAAATGCTTTAATGGTGGCGGTTGATTTTCAAGTGTTGCAATTGTCTTTCTTGGTTAATTATAGCCATCTTATGGGAAAGAACATTGCTAATTTCCAATATGTGGGATTCTTTTCAAAAATTTGAAACTTTATTTCACTTTGTACTATGTAGTTTTTGATTTTGCCAAGTCATTTCTTGAGGTCCTTGGTTTCTGTGTGTGGTTAGAAGTGTCATTTCTCTATCTTACTACCTCTTCTTCAGTAAGTCTGTTCTTCCACGTTCAGTTTTAAAACACTATGTTTAATCATGTTTTCCAAGACTTCTTTATTGTTTTTTTTTAAAGGTTTTTTACTTATATTTTATGTATGAGGGCTCTGCATGTACACCTGCAGGCCAGAAGAGGGCATCAGATACCACTATAGGTGGTTGTGAGCCACCATGTGGTTGCTGGGAGTTGAACTCAGAACCTCTAGAGGAGCAGCCAGTGCTCTTAACCTCTGAGCCATCTCCCAGCCCCTCCTTTTGTCTTTTATACACTTGAATTCTCCACTTTAATCTCACAATGTGGGCATGATCTGTATAGGGCCCTCATGTTCTATCACAGTCCTCTCCCAGGGTCAGTATCAGAGCAGTGACAATTTTGAGGCAGAGTTAGATGGCCAACAGAAGTTCTTGAACTTTCAGACAGAACGTGCTTAATAGGACTTCATCAAAATGATAAAAACATCTTCCACTGTCTATACAGGGTATTCACAATGCAGCTTCATGTTTGGCGCTAGACCACATGCCTTGTGTTGTAAATGCTGCAGCATGGATGTCAAGGCTCTAGTAGAATGGGGAAGGGATGTGACAGTAGAAGGTTTGGGCTGTACAAAGAGACTAAATTTTACTTTTGATTTAAGGAGAGCTGCGAGTTTTGATTTTGTTGTTGTTGTTTAATTTTTGTCAGCAGATATGTGAATCACAATATCAAAAGTAGAATCAAACTAAAGTAAGTCATGGAGTTGAATGCTTGCTAACTACAAATATAGTACAGTTCACTAGCTGTCTTTGGTTTCTGCCCAAAATATAAGTTTTAGGAGGCACAAACCAAAAATAAGAAAGACTACTGGAAATTAATGGTAGCCAAGGGAAGAGGTCATCTGATATCTTCAGTGTATAGCCTAAGACAAGTCACCTATGCTCCAGTAAATAACATCCTTCCATGCCAGTGTAGACAGTCCGGTTCACACATAATATAGGAAGGACACTTGTTGAAACGAAGATGGAAAGGGTTTCAACAGGATAAGAAGAGGGGTAAGACAGGGCAATGGTGTGAGAAAAATTAATGTAAAAAGACAACTTAATTAAAAAAAATCCTCCACCTATGTGTGTATTCATTTGGACTGGACTAATAAGGTCAATCATAATAAGGCATGAGGCTGAGAGAAAGGTGGGTTAGAGATCCTGGAGGCAGCTGATCAGATGTAGTGAGGTGTAGACATGACCAAAATATACTAGAAAATTAAAATAATAGAAGAAAAATTATTTTAAAAGCAACTACCATGAATGCAGAAACATCTGATCTCTGATTTTATGGGGTCCTTTCCCCTAGTATAAAGTAGCTTGTAGCAGTAAAAATACATCCAAACCATCATCCATTTACATACACCTCACATCTGTATGTCAAATTACTCTTAAGAACAGTCCCTTGTGAATTGTATGAATAACCTCATACAGAGAGTAAGTGCATGCTTACATATACAAAATGCAAAGACAAAGACTTTTAAAGAACTCTCACAAATGTTTGTTTAACATGTGCTTGCTTATCTGTAGACCAATGACTGCCTGCATTTGCTCCCATTCAAAAATGACATAAACTTTTCAAGGACTACCATAAGACTGAGAATGTTATGATTTTATTATTGCAAATTTTTCATGCTGAATTCAATTTTGACAGATGTATGACTACATGTGGTAGTTGAGAGTGCTTTTCGGTATGAAAATATTTTTCATTTTGCTCAAGAACATCCTCTGCCAAACTCTGCTAAGCCATTTCTCATGTTTAATAAACAGTTGTCATTTGGTTGTGTCCGACTATGTGTCCTGTACATCAGTTAATATGAAGAGTGCAATTTTCTGTACGTGTTTGTTAGGCTTTTCTTAAGTAATGTCAGAATCTGACCTTCCATATAAGGCTGTCTTCCAGTGAGCTTTTGCAGAAACTATTTAAATGGTGCTCTGGGGGGGACAGTTGTAGGGTTGGCAATGATAAGTCTAGTTGTTATTTCCTTGTAAATGGGTAAATGTCACTCAATAAATATGTCCCTTGATATGCCTCTTGCACAAATCAGCACAAAATTTTGTTTGAGAACTGTCAGAATAAATGCATTTTAATTAAGCCATTACCTCTTAATGGAAATGTGAAGTGTTCCCATGGTTTGAACATTGGTGTTTTCCTGTGATGAGGATTTGTAGATAAAGATCACTATTTAAAGGTACATTTTATTTTAAGGCAGTTATAATTTATATAAAACAATAGTAATTTTTACTTTGAAAACCTACATGTTAAAGATGAGAACCGAAGGCTCTCAACACATATTCTCACCTTTTACATACATCCTGTCTCCTGATCTCTCTATTGTTTTGTTTTCCTACGAGAAACACAAGTAGTAGATTTTAGCAAGCACCCTTCCTCTGTTGAGGTTGATTTTAAAGTTAAAAACAAGTAGCAAACAAGAAGCCTAGAGACACTGAGAACATTTCTTTCTGATATTTCACCCTATCTCAGTTACTATTCCACAAACTCATTGACAGCAACTCCAAAATCATAACAGATTTAAAAAAAACCAAGAAAATAGAAAAAGACACAAACATTTTAATATAAAAAGAAGAACACAGTACATGGAAGAAGAGCCCATCCTCTCAGCAGAACTTCTAAGTATCATCTATCTGATAGGGTTTATAGAGTGGGTTTGAGGAACTAGCCATTTTTATTTATATTATCCTGGAGATATAATTACCAGTGTGATGATGGGAATACTTTATAACTTGCAAGTAAAATCTTGGATAGATCATGCTAATTAATTGAATTGAAAGGAATCTTTCATAAACACAGGCACCTTGCAAAGTGATGCCAGAGGTTATTTTTAAAAATATGTGTGTGTGTGTGTGTTTAACCAAACCTCTTTATCCCTGGAGAATTGTCATTCTAGAGATGGGCTCATTAATGAACAATTGTAGGCTGTGGCTTGGTGTGGTATCATGCATCACAGTCTTTTTCTATACAGGATCAAATTCCGGGTCCTTGAACCATTATTTTTTTCTGGCTTATTATAGTAATATTTTCACTGCTGTTCACTTCCCATCCCTCCTTATTCCAAATCCATTTTGTTTCTCTCCTACTTTTATCCTTCCTGATCTAAATGTCACCAACATCTCCTGACTGATTCTTCCAATCAGAGGCAGTTTCTTTACCTCTCTGAATTCCTATAGGATTCTGCACTATTGTATTAGCCATTACTATCTACTATAGAGTTTGTGTTTGGCTTATCTCTCTAAAAGGGTATATATTATTTTCCTAGGAACAATATTATTTTGTGTTTTAAAATTTCCTGTATTTTGGATCATACATCTGAGGTTTGTACAGCATGTTGTAGATAACTGGTAATAACAGAGGCTTACTAAGGCAATGGTAAGTGAATATAAGAAGCTTGCGAATAGATTTCTAATGTGTCTACTATGCTAGATTTATTAGTCTGGAGTTAATAAGACCCCTTGTCTGACAGTGGCCTTCATTTCTACACTTAGATATTGCAGAGCACGCTGCATAAGCTGTGACTGCCAACTCATTTACTCATGGAATCCTCCACATTGCGTTTTCCAACTTCTTCCAATTTCACACGCTAATTTCTCCCCCTGCTGAATGCTCTTATCCCACCTGAAATGCATCCCTCTCACTTTATCATTCTGCAGAAAGGTAGTTTCACCTTCAATCTGTCTTTAAACTGTTCCATGCCATGGAAACAAATTTGCTGTCTTAGATTGGGCATTGCCATTTCCTTGTTTGAAGTGGAAAGGAAATTGTGTGTTGTACCACCTCCCATTATTTTAAGTAGCAGATAGCTGTTACTTTCTCTTTAACTATTTAACAGATGTTCCGTATGTTGTAAGTCTGTGTTAGGAGTTTTCATTCATTTTGAAACATCTATCTATTGCCTACTTCCACGGTCATGCACACCCACCATCATGAGACCAGTGTGCTATCCTTTTCTGCTTTCACCTTGTGCTACAGATTAGAACCATAGTATCTAATTTAATGTCAGGTTGGAGGAGACGAATATGGCTATGATCACACAGAAAATAGCAAACATAATAACATTGCCACATTGCATTAGTGTGGAAGTGTAGTGTGCCAAATTACAGTTCGGCTTCAAGCACGTCTTTTCCCATAAGGGAGTAATACATCACACTGCTGTTGGGTGCTATGGCTGTAGGAGGGTGTGGGCTCGGATATTAAAAGACTATTTTCAAAATTCTAAACTTTGCCAAGGGAAAAATCTTTTGAAGAGGAATTCAGTGTGTCCTTTGTGTTTGAATTACAAATATCCACTAAAACAAGGCTGAAACACATTTGACAGAGTCTTTTTACTGTGACATTTAGAAATATCATAAGCTTTGTTTCTTATTTCTTTTGGTTGTTTGAAAAGAGAATCCAATATTCACTGTCTAATGGAAAGGAATCCTAACATGCATAAAAATAACTTGGATCTAAGCAGTATGCCTCTCCCGTTTAGGAGGCTAATGTTATTATGCTGTAAGATGATTTGCTGTTATTTAGGGCTGAATACTATTTCTCAATTAGCTATATCTACAGTCAAATTCTCATTGTGAATGTGGGGAGTCTCATTAACCCTTAATCATCCTGAATTTCTAAGTGTTGCCCTTAAGCTATTGAAGGCAAGTCAAAAGCTATATATATATATACATACAATCCTTGGATAACTTAGATAACTATGGGAAATTAGGGTCAGTCTTGTCTCAAGTTAAACTATAAAGGATTACAATACTATTCACACCAAGTCAAAAAAAAATGTTGCATGTATATAAGAAAAAATAAGCAAGTAGAAAAATCCCAAAGTGATAGGTTAAAATACTTCCACCTGAGGACTGAGCTTAGCACCTATACAGCTGCTGAGTGCTCTTTAACTTTAGTAACCTTTTACAAATGTACAAACATATCAGGGTGGGCATAGAAGCCCTGTTTGAGATGTTTTTCTATTATTATTCTCTCAATTTCCTAACTTGATTGATACTGTTGACTTTTTCATTAGAACGTTTCATAATAAACTTTTTATAAATACAGGGTAGCCTTCCGTGTTTGCATTTCTGTAGCAATGCTATCAAATCCCACTAGTCTCCAGCCAGCCAAGGTAGCTCTGAGGTAGTTTGCCAATCACCTTGTTAATTGTCCTTAAGAAATAACAGTGACTCTAGTTTTAAAGGTACCATTGGTACATTCTCTTTCTAAGTGAGGGGGCACTTTGCTCATGGCTCTTGCTATACCCAGACACATAGTTCAAGTTAGAATACAATATTCCAAGAATGTTCTTGCTATGTTTTAAAATTTTAGACTTTTGGTTTATCTTTACTTTTAAAATTGAATTTATTTTCCTTATAATTACACACTGGATGCCCCTGTGAGCAAATGATCAACAATGATGTCTTTTCAGAATGTTGTATACTACTGAGTGTTACTAATAAATAATATCCATCTGTTAATTAAGAAATTATGTGAAAAGAATGCCTTTTTAAAAATACTTCTCCTGCTTTATGGAATCAAAGAATTAAATTTTAAAGGAGTATGCAGTTAAACATAATTAGCTTGGGTTTTAGGAAGTTTTCATTTAAAGGAATGCTCCTTGTGTTTGAAATACCTGTTGAAGCAGAGGTGATTTACATCCTATATTGTCATAGATATGCATTGCTGTTGCATAAGAACTACAAAAATTTATGTAGTTCTGTTGGCGGAGGCTGCTCATTCCTTTCCTGGCCACTCGAACCTGAAATATTTACACAGAAACTGTATTAGTCAAATTATTGCTTGGCCTATTAGCTTATGTCTATTTCTAGCTAACTCTTACTTCTTAAATCAACCCATCTCTATTAATTTGTACATCACCACGAGATTGTGGCCTACCGGCAAAGTTTCTGTGTCTGTCTCTACCAGTTGCTAGATGGTGTCTCACTAACTCCACCCACTCTCTCCTCCTCTATCTGCTTGAAATTACAGCCTTACTCAACTCTGTGCTGCAATAGGCCTAAAGAAGATACTTTATTAACCAATGGCATTCACAGCATACAGAGGGGAATCCCACATCACATCTCCTTTTCTGTCTAAATAAAAAAGTAAGATTTTAACTTTAGCATAGCAATTTTACATACAACAAAACATTTGTCAAGCAAGAAATATAGTTACAATATTTATACCTACTTTATCTTTTATCATAACTAAGGAAAACTATAACTATCTATTCTTCAACTCCATCAAAGACTCCAGAAGGATATAATATTACCTAAGTTAACACGAAGTGCATTGTAAGCAACTTCCAATACTCTAGAATTGACCGAGACATCATGCTGCCTGGACAGTCACCCAAAGTTCTTTTGTAACATTGGGGCACCCGTCTTCAGCCTACATGCTCAAAGTATCCAACAGACTTTTCCACGAAGCAGGAAATTTCAAAGACAATTCCACCTATATTGGCAGTTTGTCAGTCACTTTTCTGTGTGTCCTGCAGAATGTTTTGCAGACTCTTTAATGAAGCAGGAACCCTGAAGGACTGTCTCACCTTCTTTAGGCAACTTTAGCAGTCATTTTCTGTGGGTCCTACATATTCAATTTTTACAACATATCATCAAGCAGTCCAGGCATGAGCAGTTTCTTGCCCAAATGGCTAACAAACTCCATAAGGTTGATGCCCATCATCCTCTTGAAGTAGATAGGTGCTGCCAGGAGCAGATGTGTCTCATTTTCATGAAAAGTCTTAAATTCTTAAACATTTTAAATGCTATATTTTGTAGGTCTTTTAAAGATTTGAAAAATAACTATTCATCTGAAACATATCTCTGTACATCTAGAAAACCTAAGATGACTAGAAGCTTGACGATTATAGATAATATATATTAACCTATATTTCTTAATTATACATTACATTTTAAGTGAGCTGCACAAACACAATACCTTAATCAAGAGCAGAAATATACATTTAGCAAAACTGACCTTAAATTTGTATCAATAGACCAAGATCCATACCAATGTAAAGTATTTATCTCTATATCATATCCCCCTTTAAATGTAAATAAACATTTATGAACAGTATTTGGAAGCTCCTATCACTATCTTTTGATGTTGTAACCTATTTAATATGGACTACAAAGTCTGGTCCTTATGCTTTATAAACCTTATGCATTGAATAATCAAAACATCTCCTTTTTATTAATTCTAAAGTAAGAATGTCTAGGAGTGGATGACAGTTTAGACAACGTTTCGGTATGAACGAGCTATCAGTTTATCTTCAACCTACCCTCTGCGGTGCATCATTGGTTCTTCCAGGGAGTACCCATGCTGAACGAGCCATCAGTCTATCTTCAGCCATCAGTCTATCCTCAGCCATCAGTCTATCTTCAGCCTACCCTCTGCGGTGCATCATTGGTTCTTCCAGGGAGGTACCCATGCTGAACGAGCCATCAGTCTATCTTCAGCCATCAGTCTATCCTCAGCCATCAGTCTATCTTCAGCCTATCCTCTGCGGTGCATCATTGGTTCTTCCAGGGAGGTACCCATGCTGAACGAGCCATCAGCCTATCTTCAGCCTGCCGTCTGCAGTGCACCATTGGTTCTTCCAGAGAGGCACCCATGCTGAACGAGCCATCAGCCTATCTTCAGCCTCCCCTCTGCGGTGCATCATTGGTTCTTCCAGAGAGGCACCCATGCTGAACGAGCCATCAGCCTATCTTCAGCCTCCCCTCTGCGGTGCATCATTGGTTCTTCCAGAGAGGCACCCATGCTGAACGAGCCATCAGCCTATCT